>CAUYUJ010020629.1:0-25000 GCA_963575745.1 Prorocentrum cordatum | reverse complement strand
GAGGACACCGATGCCCAACCAGAGGGCCGCAATCGGGAGGCCCCGCGTGGGATGTTTTCGGTTCCCACGCCACCTGACTCGATTGTATGTGGCGCCGGCCCATAGCTGTATCTCGTGCTTCCGCAGGATGCTCTCGGCGTCCCTGAACGTGGGCTTCGCGGCGAACAACTCGGCGAGATCTACGCAAGCGCCCCGGAGCTTACCATTCTGCACGTCAGGCACCAATTTCTCGAATTCGTGCGCACCAGTGCGGCGAATAGCCGGGTTCTTGCAAGGATGATACGCAAAAGTCTCGCCAGGGGCTGAGATTGCGATACATTTCCGGTCTTGGCGGGGTACTAACTGAACATCGTGCTCCTGGCGATTTCCGACGACCTGGTAACCGTCCATGTCCGCCTCCATCGAAGACCACGCGCCCTTTAAGATCTCAGCTCTGTCTGCGGAGTCCGCGCGCTCAAAACGGGATAATGCCTTCGACAAGTATCCAAGAAGTGAGCTCGCCGACCACCGCCAGTAGCACAGATAGACCACCGCTAAAAGCTCCAAGCGCACTGCAGTCGCGCCAGAGGCTGCGGCCCGAAGATACTCGCCGCTCGCTACGCCGACGCGAATGTCATGTCTGCGAAGCAAAGTGAGAATGAAACCGCCGGCGACGTACGCGCCGATTTTCTGTCGGCTTGCCCAAGATATCGCTCACCCTGGCAACTTTCCAATGCTGCCCTTTCAGAGGCGCGCGGTACTGCGCGCACTTCGAGTTCTTGCAGCTTCCATCATGGTCTCTGGCGCGCTGGTGGCGCGTCTTGCATCTCAACACCATCGCGCCAGAGGCTGCGAGGCGCAGCCCCACAACGCGCGCCCTGGCGCCCCCGCGCAGACCCCGTGCTCAGCAAATGAGCGCTTGAGCCCGCTTGAGCCCGCTTGAGCCCGCTTGAGCCCGCTTGAGCCCGCTTGGCCACGCGCGATCGCAGAGAGACGAACGTCTCTCTTGGGGCCCATTATGAATGGTGCTGTCTGCCTCTGGGCATGGCTGGCGCTGGCTCTGCCCAATATGTGCGGGTGTCTGGCTTTCCTTTGATGGTGGTCTGGTCTACTTTTCGGCGGGGTCTGGTCCAGTTTTTGGCAGGGCCTGGTCAACTTTTGGATGGTCTGTTCTACTTTCTGGCAAAGTCTGGTCTAATTTTTGGCAGGGCCTGGTTTACCTATGAGTGGTCTGGTCTACTTTTTGGCAGGGTCCGGTCTACTTTTTGGCAGGGTCGGGTTTACTTATGGGTGGCCTGGTCTACTTTTTGGCAGGGTCTGGTCTAATTTTTGGCAGGGTCTGGTTTACTTATGGGTGGTCTGGTCTACTTTTTGGCAGGGTCTGGTCTACTTTTTGGCGGGGTCTGGTTTACCTATGGGTGGCCTGGTCTACTTTTTCGGCAGGGTCTGGTCTACTTTTTGGCAGGGTCTGGTTTACTTATGGGTGGTCTGGTCTACTTTTTGGCAGGGTCTGGTCTACTTTTCGGCAGGGTCTGGTTTACTTATGGGTGGCCTGGCCTACTTGTCGGCAGGGTCTGGTCTACTTTTTGGCAGGGTCTGGTTTACTTATGAGTGGTCTGGCCTACTTTTTTGGCAGGGCCTGCTCTACTTATGGGTTGTCTGGCCTACTTTTTAGGCAGGGTCTGGTCTACTTTTTTGGCAGGGTCTGGTTTACCTATGGGTGGTCTGTTCTACTTTTTGGCAGGGTCTGGTCTACTTTTTGGCAGGGTCTGGATTACCTATGGGTGGTCTGGTCTACTTTTTGGCAGGGTCTGGTTTACTTTTTGGCAGGGCCCGGTCTACTTTTTAGCAGTCTGGCCTGCTTCTTCGCAGGGTCTGTGCGACGGGGCTGCCATTGATAGCTTCTCTGGCATGAGCGACGGCGCAGCGTGGGGGTGGGGGGGCGGGGGATGGGGGAGGAAGAGGCGGAGGTGGAGGAGGAGGAGGAGGAGGAGGAGGAGGAGGCGGAAGAGGAAGAGGAGGAGGAGGAGGAGGAGGAGGAGGAGGGGGAGGAGGAGGAGGAGGAGGACGAGGAGGAGGAGGAGGAGGAGGAGGAGGGGGAGGAGGAGCAGGGAGGAGGGGCAGGGGGAGGGGGAGGCGGATGAGCAGGAGGGCGATGAGGAGGGATGGGGGGCGGAGGACGGAGAGAAGTTTCACGGAACAAATGACTCCCTCTGGGGACCTGGTCGACATCCAGGAGCACGACGACGAGGACTAGCAGGGGCGGGGGGGGCAGAGACGGGAGGGAGGGGGCAAGTAGAGCCGGGGGCAGGGACAGGGCGGGAGAGCGATGCAGGAGCGACGTCCCACGGTGGACAGGCCAGGCGGCCCTGTTCTGGTGTCCTCAAGCTTCCCCCTGGACGTCGAGCCTCACTCCCGCCAGAGGCTGGGTTTTGCTGCGCCCTTGTGCTCGCGAGGGTGCAGGATTAGCAGCGGGAGCAGGGGGGGGACTGAGGACTAATGCAGCAGGGAGCGGAGGGGAGGACGACAATGAGGAGGGAAGCTGAATCCAAAATTGTTTCGGCTTCGCTCGGACGCGGAATCTGCAGTTCCGCGGTAAAAAATCTGGCATTGGCACCGAAGCTGGGCGCGAGGCTACTCCCGCCAGAGGCTGGGCTCGGCACCGCAGGCGCCGAGGGCAAGTGCTCACCGCCGCCCGCGTTTCCCCGGGTTCGAGGGCAAGCCGTACTTGCCCTCCTCCTGGTGGCGCAACGCCTTCGCGTTGCGCCTGAGGACTCCCGCCGCGGACTGCGAGGTCGAATGCTTGCGCTTCTGGAACCACACAGGCAGGCTCAGGCAAGCGCGGTAGATGTCGTAGCATGAGCACAAGTGTTTCCCGAACCAGAAGAGTTCGGCCAGCGCGATGAATTGGCCACTGCGGATCTGCCAGTTCCCGAAGGCTGGGTCGCTCCTCATCAAGCCAGTCTCGCCGCCGTCCTTCATCATGATCCAGTCCAGGTCTTGGATGGTCAAGTTTCCATTGTGGGTGGATAGCCACGAGTACGTGTCCCAGCCGCGCGAAAATTGGTAGTGCCAGTAGCAAGGTTGAAGGATGCTCCCGCCAGAGGCTGGGAATGGCTCCCACCCCGCCCGCACAAGCCTGGCCTCGCTATCGTGCAGTGCCAGAATGTGCTTCACGTAGTCGCGCGTATCGCGCAGGCGAAAGTCCTCAGTCGTGGCGACGGATTCTCTCCAACGGTGCCGCCCCCTGTCCCTCCCCCTCCTCGCCCTCCCCCCTTCCCTCCCCTTCCCCCATCCTCGTCCTCCCCCTCCTCCTTCGCCGACTCCCCACCGCGTGGAGGGAAGGGAGATGGGTGGAGAGGACGTGGCTGGGGGTCGACTGGGCTTCGGCATCGTTGGAGACAACCCCCGCCATTCCTGCTTGAGCTGCTCCCAGGCGTCGCGCTGGAGCACCCACCACCCGCCAGAGGCTGGGGACAAGTCCGGCCACTCCTCGACGAAGGTGAGCCATTCATCCTCGTCCATCTTGTTTGTCAGCAAACGCATGTAGTGCATCTTCCTGCTGGCGATGGCCTTGACGACATCCTCGTTGGCGCCGAAGCGCATGGTGTTCTTGGAAGGGATTCCAGCGATGAACTCCGGAGCGTCCGGGATCGGGTCCGCGTACTCCAGCAACTCACCGAGGAGAAGCGCCCGACGCTCGTCGCGAGCTCTCGCCAGTTGCGGAGCCTCTCGAGGCATGCGCTCACGCAGGCTGACCCTTCCCTGCCAGTACTCGCCGAAGTGCACCTGCCGCTCACTGGTGCGCACGATCTGGCGCAGCCGCTCCTTCTGGTCCTCCGACAGGCGCTCCAGTTTCTTGGCGGACACGTGCACGGTGAGGTCGACCTCGCCGTCCGCCCCGCCAGAGGCTGGGTCGCGTGTACGTTGAGGCCCCGGTCGGGACCTCGAGCGGCGACGCACCCTGTGCTGCGGTTCAGCCGGGGGGGCCTGCTCCGGCGCGGGCTCGGCGTTGACGTCCTGCTCCTCCCCTCCAGACGACAAGCTGTCATCCTTATCTTCGGTATAATCGATACCCTGCACTTCAGCCGTTTCCTCCGCTCCCACCTGGTCGTCCGCGAGGTTGTCCTGGCGCTCGGCGCCACCGCTCGGCGCAGGCAGCAACGCGGAGGCCACTCCGGTCGCGTCGGCGGGCGCCCCGAGCGCTGCCGCGGGCGCCCCCGCCAAAGGCACCTGCAGGGGCGTCGCCGCCAGAGGCTGAGGCGGTGGAGCAGAGGCTGACGTGCGCGCCGGCGCGGGCTCGGTGGCGCACGCCAGGGGCGGCGGAACAGACGTGCTCGCCGGAGCTGCCTGCGGCGCCAACGCGGAGGCGCGCGCTGCGTCTCCCGCCAGAGGCTGGGGCAACGACGCGGAGGCCGCTCCGGTCGCGTCGGCGGGCGCCCCCACCGCGGCCGCGGGCGCTTCCGCCAAAGGCAGCTGCAGGGGCCTCGCCGCCAGAGGCTGAGGCGGTGGAGCAGAGGCTGACGTGCGCGCCGGCGCGGGCTCGGTGGCGCGCGGCAGGGGCGGCGGAACAGACGTGCTCGCCAAAGCTGCCTGCGGCGCCAGCGCGGATGCGCGCGCTGCGTCTCCCGCCGGAGGCTGGGACAACGACGCGGCCGCCGGGGAAGCAACGGGCGCCACGCTGCCGCTTCCGGAGGCGCTCGCGGAAGCGCTCGGCGGCAACATGGCCGGGCGGGCGGCGACATGGCAGGGCTCCGTGGGAGCGGAAAAGCCGGGCGGCCAGATCCGGCCGGCTTCGGCGACATCCCAAAATATCGCCTCCGCCTGGACGAGGTTCTCCTCCGTTGCGGAACCCCCCGCAAGGAGCCACCACATCGCCGCGAGCGGATCTTTGATCGTGTTGGTGCTCCACCCACAAGTGAACTTCGCGCCAGAGGCTGCGAGCGTCACTGCCAAATCCCAGGGGGACTGGTGGTACTTGGACGCCCGGCCATCTTCGTCTAAGCGCCGAGGGTGCAGGGACTTGTCCACCTTGTGCTGCGTGACGGTGGATACGAGCGGGTGGCTCTCCAAGAGGGCCGCGATCCGATGGATGTTTGTGTAGTGCTCCATCAAAACGCCATCCTTGACTCTGGTCTCCAAGCCCGCCTGGGATTCTGCTCCCTTCGGAGGGGGTGTCCCGCCAGAGGCTGGGGCCCTCACGAGGAAAGGAACGAGCAGCCACGCTTGAACACCGCCTGCCGGCTGCTTCACAGTGTAGTAGTGCCACGGACGTTGTGCGCTCTTCTTCGGTTTCTCACTTGTATACCCAGACACAATGGGCTCGGTGGCTCGGAGAGGATGGTCGTGGCGCCAATCCCGCAAATATGGCGCCAGCCAATTGGGCTCACTGAGAGGATCCGCGGACATCCCGCGCGCTGCTCGGGCGCTGGGCGCAGGCGCCGGGACTTCGTGAACAGCGGTTGCAGCACGAGCGGCTTGAGCCGAGAGGGCCTTGGAGAGCAGCTGCCACCTGCCCCTCCTTCCTCCACCCTTCCTCTTCAAGATCGGTCCCCGGAGCCCTCCCGAGTCCCAACGCATTGATTTTCCCAGGTGCGCCCATCCGTGGCGACGAGGCCCCCCCGAGGGCCCACTACCGGTGTCTCCAACGGACATCCTGAGAGTATCCTGGTCGTACTCCTCCTCCTCCTCCTCCTCCTCCTCCTCCTCCTCCTCCTCCTCCTCCTCCTCCTCCTCCTCCTCCTCCCCCCCTTGCCGGCGACCTGCGGGCCCGGCTCCCCCTCCTCCTCCCCCCTCCTCCTCCTCCTCCTCCTCCTCCTCCTCCTCCTCCTCCTCCTCCTCCTCCTTTCCGTCCCCCCCCCTTCCCCCGCCCCCCCGCGTGCCAGGCGCGTGCACGCTTACATGGCTGAGATTGTGGGCCCAAACAACCACGCGACTACCATCGGGGTGAGCGACCGAATGGAGCTACAGCAGGCCATCGCATAGCATAGCATCGCGTGGCATAGCACAGCAGAGCACAGCAAATGTCGTTCCGTGTACAACAGCCACGCACGATCACCACGTGGCTCCTACCGAGGTTTTTGGGCGGAACACCACATCTGCAGCATCGCATCCCGTCGCATGGCGTCGCAGACCATAGCCTAGAAGGCGTCAAATAGGAGAGCAGCGCATGGCGTGGCACAGCATAGCGCAGCAACGCATGGCATAGCACGGCGGTATGGCATAGCATGTGATACAATAGCAAACCAGCAATGCTTTTCCGGTGCAAGACCACCTCAAAGGTATCCCACACCCCGCCTAGAAGAGCACCAGAACACCCATCAAATCGCTAAGACCACCAAAAAGCAAACCAGAACGAGCCCACAAGTAAACAAGACCTTCCAGTAAAGCGAGCCAGGCCTCCCACAAGTAGAGCAGAGCCCGCCCAAGAGTAAAGCAGACCGCCCACAAAGTAGACTGGACCCCGCCCAAAGTTGACGAGACATCGAGGCAAAGCAGAACAGACCACACCAGGAGTACGGCAGACCCCGTCCGACAGAAGAGCAAACCCTGCCCGAGTAAACCAGAACACCCAGAAGTAGATCAGACCCCGCCCAGAAGTATACCAGACCGCCAAAGTGTTGACCCGACCCAGCCCAGAAGGACAGCAGACCTCCTGCAAAAACAAGCCAGGCAACCCAAAAGCAGACCAGACCCCGCCTCATAGTAGACCAGACCACGCCCAACAGTAAACCAGACGACGCCAAAAGTAGAGCAGCCCACCCATCGAAGCACCCCAGACCCTGCCCCACAGTAAGCCAGACCTCCCGGTAGGGCAAGCCACACCACCGAAAAGTAGAGCAGAGCCCGCCCGAAAGTAAACCAGACCACCCACAAGTAAAGCAGACCCCGCCCAAAAGTAACCCAAACCAGAAGGAGGAGTAGACCCCGCCTAAAAGTAGACGAGACCACCCACAAGTGTATCAGACCCCGCCGAGCAGAACACCAGACCTCCCATCCAAACGCTCACACAGCCGGAAATGAAAGGAAAGCCTACTCAAAAGTACACCAGAACTCCAAGTAAAGCAAGGCAAGCCACCCAAAAGTAGAGCACTATCCGCTCGAAAGTAAACCAGATCACCCAAAAGTACACCCGACGTCGCCCAAAAGACGCCCAGACCCCGCACCAAAGTGAACCACACAGCCCACAGGTACACAAGAGCCCGTCCAAAAGAAGAGCAGACACCGGCCGAACGTATACCAAGGCGCCCAAAGGAGACCTGATCCCGCCGAAAAGGACACCAGGCTCCCGAGCAAAGCAGGCTAAGGCGGCCAAGAAAGCAGACCAGACCTGGCCCAAAAGTCACCCGCACCTGAAAGGCCACCGAGCCATGCCGCCCAAAAGTAGAGCAGACCCCACCCACAAGTAAGCCAAAGCACCACCAAGTAGACCAGACCCCTTCCAAAAGGGTAGCGGGCCCCGCCCACAAATAAAGCAGAGAACCGAAAAGTAAACCAGACCCCGTTCAAAATGACACCAGACCGTCCGAACATGTAGACCAGACCCCGCTCATAAGTGGGACGGTGACAAGGATCAGGCACAACGTGGAGGAGGAGGAGCAGCAGCAGCAACAGAAGCAGCAGCAGGCGTCGCAACAGGCAGGCGGGAGGAGGATGCGAAGGAACAAAGGTGGGCGGATGATGGTGGTCGAAGAAACACATGATGATGAAGGGTGAATAATGGTGGGGATGATGATGATGATCATCATGATGATCATGATGACGATGATGATGATATTGATGAGAATGATGATGGTGATGATGATGGAGAGGCGCATGAAGACCCGAGGGAAGAAGGCGGGGCCGGTTCTGGAACCGAGGGAAGAAAACGGGGCCGGTTCTGGAACCGAGGGAAGAAAACGGGGCCGGTTCTGGCACCGAGGGAAGAAAACCTGGCCGCGTCTGGAACCGAGGGAAGAAAACGGGGCCGCTTCTGGAACCGAGGGAAGAAAACGGGGCCGGTTCTGGAACCAAGGGAAGAAAACCGGGCCAGTTCTGGAACCGAGGGAAGAAAACCGGCCCGGGTCTGCAACCGAGGGAAGAAAACCGGGCCGGTTCTGGAACCGAGGGAAGACAACCGGGCCGGTTCTGGAACCGACCACAACAAAAGAAAACTTTTTCAAAATCCGGACGTGTTTTCTTCTGTCGGTTGCGCAACCGACACAAGAAAAACATACCTGATTTGGTATGTTGTGGTCCAAGTTGTGGGCGTCATAAAGAATCAAATACAGCGCCCACAACCTGACACCCAACATGCCAAATCACGTATGTTTTTCTTCACTCGGTTGCGCAACCGAGAAAAGAAAACATGTTCGACCTGTTTGGTGGTCGGTTCCACAACCGACCCGGTTTTCCCTCGGTGCCACAACCGCCCTGGTTTTCTTCCCTCGGTTCCAAACCCGGCCCGGTTTTCTTCCCTCGGTTCCACAACCGGCCGGGTTTTCTTCCCTCGGTCCCAGAACCGGCCCCGTTGTCTTCCCTCGGTTCCAGAACCGGTGCCGTTTTCTTCCCTCGGTTCCAGAACCGGCCCGGTTTTCTTCCCTCGGTTCCAGAACCGGCCCTGTCTTCTTCCCTCGGTTCCAGAACCGGCCCCGTTTTTTTCCCTCGGTTCCAGAACCGGCTCCGTTTTCTTCCCTCGGTTGCAGAACCGGCCCGGTTTTCTTCCCTCGGTTCCAGAACCGGCCCGGTTTTCTTCCCTCGGTTCCAGAACCGGCCCGGTTTTCTTCCCTCGGTTCCAGAACCGGCCCGGTTTTCGTCCCTCGGTTCCAGAACCGGCCCCGTTTTCTTCCCTCGGTTCCAGAACCGGCCCCGTTTTCTTCCCTCGGGTCTTCATGCGCCTCTCCATCTTCATCACCATCATCATCAATAGCACCATCACCGCCAACATCATCATCATCGTCATCATCATCATCATCATGATCATCATCACCACCACCATCACTCACCCTTCATCATCATCATGCTCATCATCATCATCATCATCATCAATGTCATCATCTTCGTCATAATCATCATCATCACCACCTTACTCTCCGTTCACCATTGTTTCCACTGTTGTGCACACTCGCCGCGCACGTCCGAAGGCGCGTCTGGAAGTTGCCCCATCCGGGCAGGAGAGTGGTCTTGACATCAAAATTTGCCGCGCCTGCGATCTAGCACGCTTACGCGCGCGCCCAGGGGGCCACCCCCGAAACTTCTCTCTCGCTGGAGTAGCGACGCGCTCAAAACTTCGCCACCGTGGGAGGGCCTGGCCGCGCCAGCGGCGCGCCAGAGGCTGCGGCATCTTCCCCCCCGCGAACGCGCGCCTGCGATCTAATCCTCCGCCGAGTCCTCGCTTCCCCCATCGCCCTCCGCCGCGTCCTGGACTGGCTCGAGCATGCGCCGCGCCTCCATCATCGTCCCCGCGAAGTACTTCTCCACTTTCTCGACGAAGGCCTCGTCGCCGCGGAGCATCTTCGCGAAGTTCTTGTCACGCCCCGCCAAGTACATCGCGCATCGGTCCATGGTCGAATCGAGCCACTCCCGGTGCACCTCGTTCGCCGCCACGCCCTCGTACTCCATCGCGCCAGCGGCTGCGATTGCCAACGCGGCAGACCCCGCCGAGAAGTCAACGATGTGGGTGATGTGGTGGTGCTCGCAGAGACGCTGCCACAAATGCAATGGCTTCACTTCGAGGTGCGAGAAGGGGTGCCCTTTCGATTCGATGTCTTTCTGCGCGCGCTTCCCTTTGACCGCGCCAGCGGCTGCGTTTCCCAGGATTGAAGCCTTCGTCTCGTAAGTCATGCGCGGAAGCTCGCAGTATTGCCGCATAGGCACGCCCGTGTACGTCGCTGCCGCACTCGAAGACTCGCCGCACGAGTTGAACTCCGCGCGGTCCACTACCTTCATGGCGCCTCTCTTCGGGATCGAGCAAATGGCCACTTCCTTGTTGTTGCACGCGAAAGAAGTCACTCGTCCCGGAACTCTGGGATCCTCTTGCTTGGTCGGCTGCACGTACACGCACCAGCACTCCGTCAGGGCGCGCGCGCCAGAGGCTGCGAGACTGTCCTCTTTCTCCTCGATCAGCTTGCGGCGCGAGCGGCTCCGCCCATCGAGGCAGATCACGATATCGTGAACCGAGCGCTTCTGGCAGACGAAATCCAGCACGCGCCCGAAGCGGTCCGCATCGCAACCGACGGATTCGCCCAAGTTCGCCGCCACCCCGCTCTTGCTCACGTTTGGGGGGAACAGGTCGGCCGCCAGAACGAATGCTCGGACGTCAGTTTTTGTCCTGCCGTACCTGTGTCCGAGACGCATCTCTTCCCAAACCTTCTGCAACTGGGCAGCGCTGTATTCCGCGCCAGACACCCCGCCGACCGACGGCAGCGCAACGAACGAAACGGTCTTCCTGCGCAGAGAGATCAGCAACTCCTGGGTTTTGCGGAGCTCCTCCTGGTCACCATCCTCGAGCTCCGACGCCCCCAAGACCACGCCGGAGGCCGACTTCGCGGCAGGGTCCGCCGGAATGGGGCCTGCCGAGCAAGCTGCGACGAGCGCACGGTACTTGACGCCCATCTCCTTGGTGCTCTCGTTGAAGTACCGGTGCCACAAGAATCCGGGCGCACCTCCCTGCAGGTCCTGGGCGCAAAGCTCCTCGAGCTCCGCGTCGAAATGGCCAGCCCAGACGCCCCACGCGAAGTCGATGACCGCCTGCGTCTTCCCGCCCTGGCCCTGCTGGTCGCGGTAGTTGGCCACTGGGACAGCGAATGCGTTTTCGAACCCCCCTCCGGAGTCACGCGTCGAGTTCTCGTCTCGACGAAACTGAGCAGCTAAGCCATCTTCCTCGCCAGTGGCTGAGAAGTGCTTCAAGACGGCAAGCGGCGAGCGAAACATGGAGACTGAAACCGCAATTGCCTTGTCGATCATCGCCGCCTCGTGAAGAATGTACGCCATGAGATCTTGTTTCTTGAAGAGCACGTGCGCCATCGCTGGGGACTTTTTCTCCTGTCCCGTGACCTTGCTCAAGGTCAGGCCCTCCCCCCTAGGGGCGTCGCCGGTCAGCCGGGCCACGCGCAGGCAGTCCATGATGAACACCATCGACTCGCGGGAGGTCGCGTCCTTGTCTGCCTTGGAAGACGCCGCCCTTCCATTGCATAACTGAGCCAACCGCAGCAACAACGTGGGTTCGCGGAGCTCAGGGCAGAAAGCCTCCGACAAAGAGTATGCCACGACGCACGCCTCATCCCCGACGAAAGGCGTCAAGTTTTTCAAGCACTTCGCGTGTGACTCGGCGAGCGGCTTGCCCTTGAACGCGAGCCCGTAGCTCTTGAGGGCCGCGAACAATTTCGGCAGGGACAGGTTGTCGGCCATAGCCTTCTGGCACCTTGTAAGTCGAGCCACTTTCTCCGCCAGCTTCCAAAAGGAATCCGCGCCAGAGGCTGCGGACGCGGTGAACATGGTCTCAGAGAACATCAGCGCGGCCAGCTGGCAAGCGTCCGAATCGGGGCTGAGACGCAGCCTGATTGGCACACTCAGAGCTGCCTCAAACAACTTGAATGCACGCTCAGTGTTGTCGGTGGACAACGCCTCTGCCATGGCGCCATGCCAAGCCATCACAAGCGCGTGCCCCGCCAGCATGGGCACGCCCGTTGCCATGAGTACAGAAGATTCGCCTGCGTCCATGCGCTGCGCCACCTTGGTGTTGACCACTCGCGCGGGGAGCGGCACGTCGAACGAGTAGCGCCGCGACGGCGGGTGGTCGGATGACAGCAAGAGCTTCTCCTCAGACCACATCCCCATGGCGGCATCGAGCTGGCTAATGCTGACGGAGTCGGTCGTGTCGCCGGCGAACGGGTCGAGCATCCAGACTGTCCCCGCAGCCTCGTATTGCCCCGTCTTAGAGAAACTCATCTGCAAGTTGTCGTAGTTCATGACCTCCCGGAACGCCGACAAGTTCGCGCCAGAGGCTGCAGCAGAAATTTGCAGGGGAGGGATGAGCATGACGGAGCCCGGAATTTTGAAGGAAACTTGCGTGTGTCGATCTGTCAGGAACTTCAGGAGAGCCTTGTCGACGTAATCCTTCGCCCCCTTGGCCCAACTACGAAGATGGTCCGTCTGGGCCTTCAGCGACTCCATCTCCAGCAGCCCCGTGACGGCCAGTGGCCCTGGCGGTGAAGGCAACGGCGCAGGCGGCGCATCGGTCGGCTGCTGCGCAGGAGGCTCCTGCGCCGTGCGCGGCTTCTTCGCCGCGGGCCCCCCTCCATCTTTGGGCGCCATGCGCGCGAATGAACGAGGTGGCGCAAGCAGAGGCGCGCGGGCCACGTTGCCAGCGCTGGGCACTTGAACCGATCAGCTGCGATGCGTGGTCTTCTCAAACACACTTTTGGATGCCCAGCCATGCTTGGAAAGGTGGTCTGGTATACTTGTGGTCGGGGTCTGGTTTACTGCTGGGCGGCCTGGTGTACTCGTGGGCGGGGTATCGTCGACTGGCGAACGGGTGGTGTACGTTTGGGCAGAGTCTGGTCCACTTTTTGGCGGGTTCTATGTATTTTGGGGAATATCATTTCTGGGTGGTCTGGTCAATTTGTAGGTGGTCTGGTCTACTTTTTGGCAGGGTCTGGTCTACTTTTTGGCAGGGTCTGGTTTACCTATGAGTGGTCTGGTCTACTTTTTGGCAGGGTCTGGTCTACTTTTTGGCAGGGTCTGGTTTACTTTCGGGTGGTCTGGTCTACTTTTTGGCAGGGTCTGGTCCACTTTTTGGCAGGGTCTGGTTTACTTACGGGTGGTCTGGTCTACTTTTGTGCGGGGTCTGGTCTACGTTTTGGCAGGGTCTGGTTTACCTACGAGTGGTCTGGTCTACTTTTTGGCAAGGTCTGGTCTACTTTTTGGCAGGGTCTTGTTCACTTATGGGTGGTCTGGTCTACTTTTTGGCAGGGTCTGGTTTACTTTTCGGCAGGGACTGGTTTACTTACGGGTGGTCTGGTCTACTTTTTGGCAGAGTCTGGTCTGATTTTGGCGGGGCTTTGTTTACTTATGGGTGGTCTGGTCTACTTTCTGGCAGGGTCTGGTTTACTTTTTGGCAGGGTCTGGTTTACCAATGGGTGGTCTGGTCTGCTTCTTGACAAGGTCTGTTGTACTTTTTCGCAGGGTCTGGTTTACTCATGGGTGGTCTGGTCTACTTTTGGGTTGGGTCTGGTCTGGTTTTTGGCAGGTCTGGTTTACTTATGAGTGGTCTGGTCTACTTTTTGGCAGGGCCTGGTCTACTTTTTGGCCGGGTCTGGTTTACTTATGGGTGGTATGGTCTACTTTTTGGCATGGTCGGGTCTACTTTTTGGCAGGGTCTGGTCTACTTTTTGGCAGGGTCTGGTTTACTTTTTGGCAGGGTCTGCTCTACTTGTTGGCCGGGTCTGGTTTACCTATGGGTGGTCTGGTCTACTTTCTGGCAGGGTCTGGTCTACTTGTTGGCCGGGTCTGGTTTACATATGGGTGGTCTGGTCTATTTTTTCGGCAGGGTCTGGTCTACTTTTTGGGAGGGTCTGGTTTACTTATGGGTGGTCTGGTCTACTTTTTGGCAGGGTCTGGTCTACTTTTTGGCAGGGTCCGGTTCGCCATCGGGTGGTCTGGTTTAATGTTTGGCATGGTCTGGTTTACTTTTTGGCGGGGTCTGGTTTACCTATGGGTCGTCTGGTCTACTTTTTGGCAGGGTCTGGTTTACTTTTGGGCAGGGTCTGGTTTACTTATGAGTGGTCTGGTCTACTTTTTGGCGGGGTCTCGTCTACTTTTTGGCAGGGTCTGGCGTGCTTATGGGTGGTCTGGTATACTTTTTGGCAGGGTCGGGTCTACTTTTTGGCAGGGTCTGGTCCACTTTTTGGCAGGGTCTGGTTTACTTATGCGTGGTCTGGTCTAATTGTTGGCAGGCTCTGGTCTGCTTTTTTGGCGGGGTATGGTTGACGTTGTCTGCTGGTCTGCTTTTTTGGCAGGGCCTGGTCTACTTTTTGGCAGGGTCTGGTTTACTTTTGGGTGGTCTGGTCTACTTTTTGGCAGGGTCTGGTCTGGTTTTTGGCGGGGTCTGCTTTACTTTTGGGTGGTCGGGTCTGCTCTCTGGCAGGGCCTGGTCTACTTTTCGGCATGGTCTGGTTTACTTATACGTGGTCTGGTCTGCTTTTCGGCAGGTTCTCGTTTACTTGTTTGTAGGGTCTGGTCTGCTTATGGGTGGTCTGGTGTACTTTTTGGCAGGGTCTGGTCTTCTCTTTGGCAGGGTCTGGTTTACTTATGGGTGGTCTGGTGTACTTTTTGGCAGGGTCTGGTCTACTTTTTGGAAGGGTCTGGTCTACTTGCGGGTGGTCTGGTCTACTTTTTGGCAGTGTCTGGTTTACTTTAATGGCCTGCCCCCCACTCCCCCCTCCCGCCCCATCTTTCGACAAGAACCGCGAAACCGTGCGCGGTTCTCCCCTGTGTCTGATTAGGCTGGTCCAAAGCTTCGGTATCATGGCTTGCGCAACCTCCCACCCCTGTTGGCACTGCGCGATGCTACAGATCCCTGACCAGAACAACTCGCCTGGACGTGCTTCCAGGGACACGCGAAACGTTTTTTTTTTTTTGTTTGTTTCTTTCTCTCTCTCTCTCTCTCTCTCTCTCTCTCTCTCTCTCTCTCTCTCTCTCTCTCTCTCTCTCTCTCTCTCTCTCTCGTCCCGGGGGGCTCCTCAGGCGCGCATTGGCATTCCGTCCACGGTCACTGCCTTGGGCCCACCTTCATTCCTCACTTTCCTCGCCGCAGACGCCCATGCGACGACGTCGCGCAGACTCGAGAAACACGTCCCGCCAGCGGCTGGGGGGGGCGCTTCCGACACTGCGAGTTTCGACCCCGCTCTGCGGGCCACGCGCCGTGCCGCCGCCCTCACGTCTGGATGCCCCGCGACGAGGCCTGGCGCGAGATGGATCACCTCCCCGCGCTGGTTTGCTGGAACGTGGCGCATGCGGTGGCCGAGTGGAATTCCATCTGGGTGGCACTGGGCAGAGACAAGGTGTGTCTTCGTAACGACGTCGAGGCCCAGCGACGCGATGTAAAAGTAAGAGACGGTCAGGTCCGCGCTGGCTGCTATCGCATCCAAGTCGTGGAGGAACGAAAAGTCTGGAACGACGACGAGGTCTGCTTCTGCACAACGGTGTCTGCCAGTGACAGTAGCGCAACCTCTCGCAGGGCACGTGTCGGTCGCGCCGCCGAGGCTTGCTACCTTGCTGCACGGCGAGGGCCGCGCCAGAGGCTGCGTCGTCGCACCTCGTCTTGGAGCCAGGTGGACGCCGGGCGGACTCGCGAAGGGCGCCCCTGGACACGCCCGCGCCTGCGTGACGCCTGGTATATTCTTGCGGCTGCGCGCCTGGAACTTACCCATGCCATCGTTCCACAAGGCGCTCGCCTCGGTGCCGGCGCCAGAATGCACCGCGGTCGAAGACTGGCCCCGCGCCCGTCGAAGACGCGCGGCAGCCACGGCCAGGCGGGCGGCCCCAAGAACGGCCCGAACACGTCCTCGAACAAGCCCGGGCGCACCGCGCCTCTTTAACTTGGCCGCCGCAGTAGCGTGAGGATTGTAATGCCCATGCCGATGGCCGAACAGTTCCAGCCAGAGGCTGGCGCATTCCCTGGAGAAGGACGTCAGGCCCAGTCCAGAGCGAGCTGCGCCTTCGTCGAAATCAGCCGCCGTCTTCGGCCCGTTCAACTTCACGATTAAGCCGTCGTCGTGGAAGGCGATATCATCGGTGCGGTGCTCTACCCGTTGGTCCCGAAATCTGGCCAAGTCGCGTTCGACGGTGCACTCCCCGTCTTCAATCGAGATGTAGAAACGCACCAGGCGGCAGAGCACGCGAGAAGACCCGCGGAGACGCCTCGGGCAAGCCGCCTCCCAAAAGTCATCGTCGAGCACGCGTGCCCACGCCTGCTGGTTAGTTGCCCCCGCCAGTGGCTGGGATGGCTCCATCTGTTCCATCATGTAGGGAAGCACGCCGTCGTACTGTCGCATCGCCGCCTGCTCGTCGCAACCGAGCAGGGCCGCCAGCTGGCGCGCGCCCCGCAACAGGAACCGCCGCACTTCAACATCAGGCACTGGGCCGAAACCTTTCTGCACGAGACGCCGGTCAAACATCGCCAGCGCCGAGCGGACGTCAGTCCGCGGGAAGTCCTGGAGCAAGCGCTCTTTTGTCAATCCCGCCACGTTCTGCATTCGGTGGAGGAGCTCCTCCTTGTGCGCCGCTGCTGGTTCCCCCCATGGCATCACGGGGTCGCCGTCTGCGTAGAACACATACTTGGTGCGGAGATTGCGCATTGCCGTCTCTGTGATAAAGCCCGCCTCATGCCCTACCGCGCGGAGCCGCGGCGGCAGCGGCTCCTCGGCAGCTGGGGCGGTCACGCCAGAGGCTGCGGCTGCCGCGGGGGGGCGGGCGGCCTGGAGAACCGTCTGGAAGACACGCCCTTGCACGAAGACCGCGTCAAACGTCTCGACCATGCAGTCGATCTCAGAACGCGACTTCGCAATGTCGTGGCTGGCGACGTCGAAGAGCCGCAAGAACCAGTTGCATATGATCCCCCAATCCGCCGACACACCAACGGCCATACAAAACTCAGTATCGAATTTCCGCAACAGGGCGCCTGCCCGCTCGCGCTGCTCCCGATCGCGGCGACGGTCGGACGCGATGTACGCCAGCAAGGTTGCCACCGGCAGAAGCATGAGAGCAATTTTCAACACGGGGCCCGCCGTCGAGTCGAAGCGTTGCTTGGCGAACGCCAAGTTCCGCACGATTCCCGCCAGGGGCTGGGGCCCTCCAGGGAGTCCAGGCACCGCCACTGCATGCACGTTGTCCTCCTGGATGGCCACCAGAAGGTTGTGCCACTTGGTAGAATTCATCAGGTCAGGAACCAGCGCATGCCGATCATCGAACAGCTCCTTCCATACCTGCCCAAACACGTCGTCGCAGTGCATCGACTTGCAGGCAATGCGAATGGCGTGAGCTGGGTCGCGAATCACGATTAACAAGTTAGGGAACAGATCGCGAGCAGCGAGAAAGACTGAACGCCGCTCCTTGGACGCGCCATCGGCAGCGAAACTGGTGACTGTTCCCAGCACGTGCGCTTTCAGTTTCTGGTCGCACGCCAGCGGCTGCGCTCCCCTGTGGCCTTTTATTTTGCCGAGCGGCGTACAGAATTTCGTAAGAAAGTCATCGAGCTGCTTAACCGCAGTGACAGCGTGGTCATCCTCGAAGTCGGACGCGCGTTTTTTCGAGCAGTCGAGGAGGCCTAACACGCCGGACGCGCAAAATCCTGAAGCGCCAACGTTCCCCACGTGGAGGCCCGCGCCGCTGTTTCGCGCAGAAGGGAGGTCGGGCGCGCCAGAGGCTGCGGTGCAGGCGGCAATCGGGAGGTCGACGCGAAACCGCACGATCTTCCGGTACTTCGACTCATCTATGGCCAAAGAGATGGAAGTCGCCTGGAGCAGCGTTTTGCGGATCCTTCTCCTCAGGACTTCCGCCATCACTTGGAGTTGTCGACGCTGGCGTTTCCGCATTCTGTTCGCCTGCGTCGCCGCCGGATCAGGCGCGCGGCTTCTCTTATCGCTGACGCGAGCGGCCTTCCGGAGAGAGACTCCTTCTGATAGCACCGCCCACGCGTCTCTCCACTCCGATGGGGTCGGTACGTTTCCCTTAATCAGCCTGGAATCAGACTCAGTCGCCAGAGACTCGCATGGCCTCTCGGTTGGCCAAACGGTCGGGCACGCCAGAGGCTGTGGTGCAATCGGCTGAGCGAACATGTCGGAACCCTTTCTCTTTGTAATCCCACAGGCCATTCTGTGCGACGTGCTGCTGGCATGTCGCTCTAACAGCATCCTGGCGTTGAAGCCCGCCTTCGGGCGAATCTGGAACTTGGCAAACTTTGAAAACCTGGCGCCGTCACACTGGTTGCCAGATGCCGCAAACTCAGAGCAGATCCTACACCCCAGGCCCCATATGCCGCGGCTAACGCCTCGTGACAACCACGACCGGCCCTCGTAGAGGGTACACGCCTCGTAGACCTTAGGTCGCTTCTGCAAATCGCACCGGATGCAGAAACCTTTGCAACCCGCATGGCTTTCCAGATGCTGCGCCTCGGAAATGGCCCCGTCAAACACCTGGAGCATGTCATCCGAGAGGGGACGCTTTCGCGACAGAGTCTGCGAAACCTTTCCACTTGTGGGAACCTTTCTTGCCAGCGGCGGGGACGTCATATTCAAAACTTGTGACCTCTTCGTCGCTTTGACCGCCGCGCATGACCGCGGCCTCCGTGGGAGAGGCCTCGACGACGCCCTCGATGGACTCAGCTTTCGCGGCGAGGAGCGCACAACATGTTGAAATGTCTTTTGTGCCTCGGCCTTCTTCTGGGTCGCCCGCATGGCCGTCGGCTTCGGCCTCCCCTCAGCGCGCCTAGGTTTCGCCTGCTTTCCCGCCAGTGGCTGGGGCCCAAAACGAAGCGGCGGCGCAACCAACACCATCCCGCGCAGTAGATCCCCCTGACACTGCTTTCCCCAGGTGCGTTGAGCCACCCCTTTGAGCCAAGCGGCTACTCGCGCGACATTCAAGCTAGAATAACATGCGCAACGAGGGGCAAGGGTGGTTCGACTTAATTTGGGAAGGGCCAACAAACACAACCACTCTTCGGGTGATAGGGAGGTTGCGGGAGGGACAAACTGGAACTATAGCGCAGCATCGCTCTGCATCGCATTGCCAAGCATCGCGTGACAGAACACGGCATAACCTAGCATGGCATTGTATTGCACAGCATGGCATACAATCAGCTGGTACCTCATATCGCAGCACATCGAATCATAGCATTGCAAATGGGATCGTGATATAGCATAGCACAGCAAATCATACCAATACATTGCATGGCACGGCGACGCATAGCATGCCATGGCATGTCAAAGCAGAGCTGGTCATAGCATGGCAGATCATTTCATAACATCGCATCGCATCGCATACCCTGGCATGGAACAGCATCGCATACAATCGCGTCGCATCGCATAGCGCAGCATGGAATAGCATGGGATATCATGACATACCAGAGCACATCGTCGCATAACACCGCATAGCATCGTCGTGTGCCATAGCACAGCATAGCAAAGCATGGCACAGCATATAATCGTAAAGCACATCACAGCGCAGCATCGCATGGCATAGCATCGCAAAGCAAAAACATCACCGCACAACTTGCCCTCGCAAATTGTGCAAACAGACCCACCACAATAAGAACCCTTAATGTAATGGGCAGCCGGTGGTGGACCAGGCAGAAGATAGCAACTTCGATGCGCAACTTCCCCCGGTGACTATCAAGTTCGGCCTCCGAGCCCCTCTCCACAATTGAATCCTATTGACACGGGATGATAAGGGTTCAGGAGGTTAAGGGGAGGGGGAATGATTTATCATCGGGGGCAGTCGGCTATCCACTGTGTGTGTTCTGGTTCAAGACTGGCCCTGGGCCGATCGAGCGCTGCGCTGCGCCGCTGTGCCCCCTGCTGGCACAATGGGAAGGGGGCGCGGCCTCCGCAGTGGGGCCGGAGAGCAGCCGAGTTCGCGGCGCATCTCGCGGCGAGTCGCCGCTGCACCGCCGCTGCGCTGGCGGCGTTGGCGAGGCGTCGGCGCCGTCGGCGCCGAAATGAAGTCAGAATCCACATCGCACCGCAGTGGCGATGCATCGCCGATGCGGCGCGATCCTCCGGCCCCAGCCACTCCGACCGCGTCTGGGAGGCCCGAGAGGCACCCCTGGCGGGCACGCAGGGGCGCGGCGGGCGCTGGGGCAGCCCAGCCCGGGACGCTGCGAGAGCAGCCCGGAACGCTCTTGAGCGATGTGTTTCCTCGTCGCCATGCGGGCCTCGAAGAATAGGATTGCACCAACACCACCTCCATTTCCCCGTCCCCCCTCCACCCTCCTGTGCCCCCCTCTTGCCTGTGAGAGAGACGGGGTGAGGGAGGCGGCGGTTGGGGAAACCAAAATGTAGTTTATACTGCTACTCCCGGGACCTCTGCCAGGAAAAGGTACCGGTACTGCTACTCCCCGGACCTCTGCCAGGCTGCGCTCCGACCAAGATCTCGAGACGAACCCAGCGGTGGCGACGACGGCCTCACACGGAGGCCCAGACAGGGGAGCACGAGGGCAGGTTGGCGGTATGGGTACCCTTTCCTCCTCTGATGTAGGAAGGCACCAACTATACACCAACACCGATCCTGGCCAGGATCACCCTGGGCCCAGGATCGGTGTATACGCCCTCCTGCCTTGCGCAAGAAGGCATATACACCGATCCTGGGCCCAGGGTGATCCTGGGCCAGGATCGGTGTTGGTGTATAGTTGGTGCCCTCCGATGATGGTGGAGTCGAGTTCTGGGGCCCGTGTGTGAACGTGTTCTCTTCGGGCCTTTCCACACTGGGCGGGAGGGGGTGGGGAGAGCGGGGGGGTCTGGAGCTCCCGACCCCTGCTTCATGCGACTGTCTGCAACAGCGCGTCCTGTGGGGGAGGCTCCACCTGCTCGAAACTGGCGCCAAAAACAGCCAAGATCTACTCCATGGGGGGAGGAGGGAAGGGCGCGAGGGCCCGCGTCGATTGGCAAAACAATGATCGGTTTCGTGGAACCTGGTTTAAACATGTGCACTCGGGGACGCCCCCACGCCCCGTTCCACTAATCGGAACTGCCGTCACCCGAAAAAACACCAGCTACGGCAGACCTGGTTTAGTGATTCTGGCCAATTTAGGGGCTCCGGGGCCCAACTACTAACCGGGTCCCCTCACATGGGGTCCTGGCTATACCCGAAATGAATAAGTGTTGGGCCTGTTTTCCACCACCACCGCCATCAGTTGGAGGGGCGAAAGAAGGAGGAGGAGGAGGAGGAGGAGGAGGAGGAGGAGGAGGGAGGAGGAGGGGGAGGAGAAAGAGGAGGAGGAACAGGAGGAGGAGGAGGCGGAGGAGGAGGAGGAGGACCCCCTCCGCTCCAACTTATGGTGGTGGAAAACAAGCCCATCGATAAGCAAACGATCGTATGCCCGCCTGGCCACTGCCCCCTGCGGCTGGCGGCCGGCGCCAGCCCACCGCAGGGACCCCCTGGCCCGGCCGTTGCCGTGGCCCGGGCTCGAGGCCGCCTGCCGATCCGCCGGGATGGGCCGATGCGGTGCGACCCCCAGTTGCGGGCAGCGTCCGGGCCTACTCGCGAGGCAAGGGTCTATCCTGACTACCTACCAGACCACCCCAACCCAACCCGAAGACCCGATTTCGGGTTGGGGGGGGTACGGGTTCCATGTGTGTTTTCTCAATGTTCCCCGACCCCCCCCCCCTGGAAATGGAGAGCAAATTGAGGCCTTCGGGTTGGGTTGGGGTGGTTTGGTGGGTGGTGATATCCAGATCCACCGCCTGGGAACCGACGTCCTGGTGCCCCAGCGGGCGGCGGGTGTGGATGTCTGTCGGCCCCCAGGGGCCCGAATCTGTTCACATATCCACCGCCTGCCGAGGCTCCGAAAACTGACCATCCTGGCGGCGGTCATGTATCGATTCCCGCCTCGGACTACTCCAGACCGGGTGGGCGAGGCCGTGGCCCCGGGAATCTGGCGCGCCTAGACAACATGCAACGCGAGACAAAGGCGCAACAAAAATGAGGAGGGACGGAGGAAGGAGGGGCCCGAGGTTCGATCGGGCCTGTCCTCCTACAGGCGGATCTGAGAGAAGTGAAAGATTCCAGAAAATCGGAGAGGAGTTTCCACAAACAACCGAAAAATCGCCCCCAGGCTATCCTTGAGCTATGTTTTGATCTTTCTCCTGTCCGGGGACGTGCCCGACTTACGCCTAGCATTATGTCGGGCGTGTCCCCCTACAGGGGGATTTTCGACGATTTTAAAGAAAGCAAAAAAAAAACTCAAAAATAGTCCCCAGACTATTTTTGGACTATTCTAAACAATTTGCGGGGTACTTCTTATTTTTCGTCGAAAATCCCTCTGTAGGGGAACACGCCCGACTTAGGCCCAGGACGGTCCTGGGCCCATCCTGGGCCCCGGAGCGGCCCGGGCAGATCCTGGGCCCAGGATGGTCCAATAGGCATCGCCTGCCCGAGGTCCGCCACGACGCCGCCGTCGTCGTCGCCGCCGCCGCCGCCGTCGTCCTCGTCGTCGTCACCGCCGCCGTCCGAAGTCGTCCGTCGTCGTCCGTCGTCGTTGTCCGTCTTGCCGCTTGCTCCGAGGGAGGGGGCCTTCGTCGGGGACTCTGGATCCCTCCACTGCTCTTTCGGGGGGGAGCGGGCGGGGTCCCAGACCCCCGACGTCATGATGTTTTCACGACGCGACCCCCCATGAGGTCCGGACCCATTCCCCGGGACCGGTTTTTCCTCCTGAGTCGTTGTTCGACGGTCCCGAGGCCCGGTGAGGGCCCCCAGAGGCCGAAACTAGCGAAAAACCTCCCGTCGCGATTTCTTCCTGACCCGAGGGGGTCTGGGGTTCTGGACCCCACCCCACTGATTTTCCGACGAGGGGGGGGGGGCCGACCCACCTGCCACAGAAGCGCCCGAAAACGCTCCTCCAGACCTCCGACGCCTCGACTTCTCCCGTGCGCGGGGCCCCACGAGCTCTGCACCGCTTCCCAAGGACCTGTGCCCAGTCCCGGGGTTCTGGACCCCACCCCACTGATTTTCCGACGAGGGGGGGTGATGGGACTGATTTCCACCACCACTACCATATGTTGGAGAAGGGGGAGGAGGAGAAAGAAGAGGAGGAGGAGGACCTCTCCCTCCAACCTATGGTAGTGGTGGTGGAAACCAAGCCCATCAGGGGGGGGCCGACCCACCTGCCACAGAAGCGTCCGAAAACGCCCTTCCAGACCTCCGACGCCTCGACTCCTCCCGCGCGGGGGGCCCCACGAGCTCTGCACCGCTTCCCGGAGACCTGTGTCCCCGTCCGCCGGACCCTTTGCCCACGGCTCCAGAAGCCCGGCGAGCGCCCCCAGACGCCCACAACCTCCGTGTGAGAAGGAGGAGGAGGAGGAGGAGGAGGAGGAGGAGGAGGAGGAGGAGGGAGGAGGAGGAGGAGGAGGAGGAGGAAGCGGCAGGAGGAGGAGGAGGAAGGAGGAGGAGGAGGAGGAGGAGGGAGGAGGGAGGAGGGGAGGAGGGAGGAGGGAGGAGGAGGAGGGAGGAGGGAGGAGGAAGAGAGGAGGGAGGAGGAACGAGGGAGGAGGGAGGAGGGAGGAGGAGGAGGAAGGGAACGAGAAGGGAGAGGAGGAGGACGAGGAGGAGGAGAACACAGGAGCCCCACAGAGTTGCAGGTCTGAACCCCTCCGAAGCCCTCTCGACCCGGTCGGGCCACCCCCCAGTTCGGAACATGCCCGCGCCTGAGCGGATGCGCGCCCTCCTGCGCTGGCTCGGCCGGGCCGCCGCCGCCGGGCGCCGGGGCGGGCTGCGGCTCCTGCGGCGGCTGCGGCTGCTTCTGCGCCGGCCGGCTCTCCTCGCGAGCGGCGGGCACGGCCAAAGGGGCCCTGGGACACACCAGCAAATCGACACACACACACACACACACACACACAGCCCAAGATTCCCCATGTGTGCTCCGATGATCTTCTCGGTGTTTTCGTCCTCCCCCCCAAGCTTCCCGCAGCTGCCCACCTCTTCCTTCGGGGTCGGGGGCGCGCAAGCATGGATTAGCCATCCATGGATCTGGCGCGCGGTCGCCAAATCCATGGATCGGGCGAGGTGTCCTCCCCACAATGCGGCCGCCGGTGCCGCCTTCCTCGGCGGCGGAGATCCGCCCCTGAATCCATGTTTGCGATCGCCTGACGCCTGGGAGTCGACGATGACTTGTCTGTAATAGACGAGCGCGCTCCACTGCTCGCAGAGTAACGACTCGCAACTGGCCTGGATCCCCCGCGGAGGGACTACGACAAATTACATCGGACGTTTGCATCGGACGTTTGCGAGTATCGGGGATGGACAGAACCTCCTTAGTAAAACGCGGTTTAGTGAAAACGACCTCGGGCCCAAACCTGGCGGGCGCAAGCCTGGAAAATGACGGCCGCGGCGCCCTCTCGAGAACCGAAGACGGAGAATTCACTAATCGACGTGTCAGGGTGGGGGTTCTGTCCACCCCCGAGAGTGGGCACTTCGCGAGTAGAGGAACGCGCTCGGTGACGTAAGGGCGAGGACAATCTTGGGGATGTGCCCTCAGAAACTGGGGGAATCCGTAAGATCGGCACCGAGGCGAGGCGATGCCAAACAAGGGGACAGGAATACGCTTCAGACTGGCAACGATCGCCGGATTCCTGGGAGTCGGCGCTGACTTGGGTGCCCGTGAGTGTTCTCCCCCCCTTCCGTCGGGAGCGGCCAAGAGGGGGGTGTCCAAGAGGGGGGGGTGCAAATCATGACCGGCGGCATGTGCGCAGCCCAGGGGCCCGAATATAGCCGCATCCACCGCCCGCCGAGGTCCCCGAAAACTGATTCTCCAGGCCGGTGGCCACGTATGAGCTCCCGCCTCGGACTCTGGGCCTGCTCCGGAGTCGCACAGGCTTCTCAGAAGGCCTACCCCCTCTCGCCTCCCCCTCGGCGCGCCGCCGAGCGGACATGCACGCGTGCTTTCCGCCCACTGGCCCCGCCTCGGCAGAGTCTTCCTCATCTTTGAGCTGCAGCTCCATCATGATCACGGCAACCGCGATGACGATGATCACCACGGCCATCAGACACCAGAAGCGTATGTCGTTCAGGAGCGCGATGTGCTGCACCATGTGCTTCTGGCCGTCCGCACCCACGGCCGCAGGCTTGGGCACTACGTTCGAAAAATGACGCCCGATGGTGGCGTTAGATCCAGTTTCGGTAGTAGTCCTTTGGCGGCGAACTAATGGGCCCTGGTGCAAGGGGGTCAGCCTTCTGATGGTGCAGAATGTTTGCTTGAGTTGAACAGTGCACTTTGAAACCACGCTCCCAACCCATGCAGAAGAAAGACTGACCCTGTTGCCCTGGACCCATT
>CAUYUJ010020628.1:115000-147500 GCA_963575745.1 Prorocentrum cordatum | reverse complement strand
ACGGATAGCGACCGCACCCCCAGCGCACCCCTTGTGGCGTCGAGAAAGTGCCACGCCTGCCACGCTTTGCGAGGCCGAAACGGATAGCGACCGCACCCCCAGCACACCCCCTGGGGCATCGAGAAAGTGCAACGCTTGCCACACTTTGCGAGCCCGAAACGGAGCACCCCCTGCGCACCCCCTCGGGTGTCGAGAAAGTGCCACACTTGCAGGCCCTGCGACATTGGCGCGTATAGAGACCCCCCTGCGCACCTCCTCTGGTGTCGAGAAAGCAGCTGAGCTGTGCTGAGCAGTGCTGTGATGTGTTGTGCTGTGCTATGTACGTGCTGTGTGTGTCAATATGCTGTGTGCTGTCAATGTGCTGTGTGCTGATCTGTGCTGCGCTGCGCTGCGCTGTGCTGTGCTGCGCTGTGCTGTATGAGACGGAGGAGGAGGAGGAGGAGGAGGAGGAGGAGGAGGAGGAGGAGGAAGGGAGGTGTGCGGGAGACGCGGGTGCGACGCGGCAGGGATGAAAACCAGAACCCCACGAAACATGCGGGGAACAAGCAGCACGAAGAGTTGCTTCAAGAAACCTCCATGAGGCCCAGGAGAAGACGAGCAAGCGCCAGGGAGTAGTGGAACGCGGATTCATTGGATCTGCGGGTTCCATTCGAAGAAGAATAATCAACAATACAAGTATGAACATCAACAGCAACACCAATCATTTTAAGACTGCTCGCTCTTATCTGCTCGCGTGCCATTCAACACGTATACCCCGAACCCTCGACACCCGCCCTTTTCGTCTTCGACCGTACCCCCTAGGGTATATCTTTCTTATTGGCAACGTGTATTTCGCGCAGCCCTTGAGGCAGGGAGAGGGAGGAGGATGGAGGACGGGCTAGGAGCAGAAAACACGTGGCAAAACCAGACGGGCAGACCGGACGGGCAGACCCTGGCGGGCGGGTCGGGATGAAGGGCCCAGGCGGCCAGGTCGAGCAGGCGGGTTGCTCAAGCGTGCGTCCTGCATGACTCGCGAGGAAGTCTCGAGCGACAGCTCGATTCCCGAATCTATCGTGAGGAAACCCACAGCGAGAGCGTGAATCCTCAGTGTCGAGGGCGCGGCGTTTGAATACATTGCGAGGAAATCCCACGCGAGAGCGCGATTTCGGAATACATTGTGAGGAAGTGCCGCGCGAGAGCGCGATTCGGGAATACACCATGAGGAAGTATCAGGCGGAAGGCTTTGTTGTTCTAGTTCGGGGGCTAACAACACAGTTTGACCCTAGTCACTTTCCCTGATTTGGCGAAGTACCAAACCATATTCAGCTGTATGAGCCGCGATCGCGTGTATAATCTTCGGTGGGGTTTCTTATTGGGGGGGCGCGAAATATGTGAGGGTGTCTCCCTCTGTGGGCCACGAGGCGGTGCTTGTTTTGCAGTACGCCACGCAGAGCTCCGCAGCTCCGCAGGTCGCTCCACCCAGGTGGAGCTCCCTGTGGGGCCGCGGAACGTTGTCCTGGGTGGGGGAGACGCATGCGAACACCGCCACTGGGGCCTCAAGTGGAGCCCGATGTGGGGCCGCGAAACGCTGTGCTGGGTGGGGGAGACGCATGTGGACACCGCCATTGGGACCTTCGGTGGAACTCCTTGTGAGGCCCTGAGACGCTGTCTTGGGTGAGGGAGACGCATGCGAACACCGCCACTGGGACCTCAAGTGGAGCTCCCTATGGGGCCACGAGACGCTATCCTGGGTGGGGGAGACGCATGCGAACATCGCCACTAGGGCCTTATGTGGAACTCCCTATAGGGTCAGCGAAACGCTGTGCTGGGTGGGGGAGACGCATGCGAACACCGCCACTAGGGCCTTAGGTGGAACTCCCGATGGGACCGCGAAACCCTGTGGTGGGTGGGGGAGACGCATGCGAACACCGCCATTGAGGCCTTCGATGGGGCTCCCTATGGGGCCACGAAACGTGTAAGGGGTGTGGCGAAATTGGTGGCGATGATGGTGACGATAACGGTGGTGATCATGACGTCGATGATGATGACGATGATGACATGGCGATGACGATGACGATGATGATGTTGACGATGATGATGACGACGACGACGAGGACATGCGCAGGGCAGAGGCAGGGATGGGAGGAGGGAGGAGGGGGAGGAGGAAGGAAGGAAGGAAGGAACGCGGGGCGCTGTCTCTTCAAAACGAGGACCCAACACCACAGGATGGTTGGGAAAAACAGGGTGTGAGCCCCGCGGGAAGCATATCAATCTAAAATACACAATGGTCACCGGAGGGGGGAATCAACAATCATTATTCTTCAGTAGCGAACGACAACAACGACAATCATTTTAAGACTGTTCGCTCTTGTCTGCTCACATGCCAATCAATACGTATATCCCAAGCCCTCGGTACCCGCCCTCGTCGTCTTCGATCGTATCCCCTTGGGGGTATATCTTCCTTACCTGCCACGTGCATTTATTGCAGCCCCTAAAACAAGGCAAGAGAAGCGGGTGGAAAGGGGGAGGGAGAAGAATGGAGCTCAGCAGGAAGGGGGCAAGGAGCAGAAAACAAGTGGTAGAACCGGACGGGCAGATCCAGTGGGCAGACCCATAGCGGGCAAGTCGGGAATGCGGGCCCAGGCGACCAGGTCGAGCTGAAGCATGGGTCCAGCATGAATCGTGAGGAAGTTTCGAGCGATAACGCGATTCCCAAGTAAATCTTGAGAATAGCCAAAGTGGTAGCGTAATTCTTGAGCGCCGATGGTGCATCGTCTGAATAAGTTGCGAGGAAGTCCCACGCGAGAGCGCGATTCGTATGCAAATAGTGAGGAATTCCTGCGCGAGAGCGCGATTTGGGAATACATCTTGAGGAAGTGTCAGGCGGGAGCCGTCGTTGTTGTAAACCAGCGGCCAGTGGCCCAGTTTACGCCTAGTTATTTCCCATGATAAAAAACAGGGTGCGGGCCCCGGGGGAAGCACTTCAATTGACAAAAATACAATGCTCACCGCATGGGGGGGATAAACATAAGTATTCTTAGTAGTGAGAGTTCAACAACAACAACAACAGCAGCAGCAGCAGCAGCAACATCACCAGCAATAGCAAGAAAAAGGACAAGGACAGCAACACTAATGCATTCAAGAACAACAACAATCATTGTAAGACTGATCGTTCTTACCTGCTCGCGTGCCATTGAACATGTATATCCCAAACCCTCGATACCGGACCTCTTCGTCTTCAATCGTGCCCCCTTAGGGGTGTATCTTTCTTACCTGCAACGTGTATTTCGCGCAGCCCGAAGGCAGGGGAAGAGAGGATGGACAGAAAGAAGGGACAAGCGGCAGGCGGGTTGCTGAAGCGTGCGTCCTGCATGAATTACGAGGAAGTGTCGAGCGATAGCGCGATTTCCAGGCGAATCGCAAATGAATCCACAGCGAGAGCGTGATTCCTGAGTGTCGAGGGCGCGCCGTTGGAATAAATTGCGATGAAATCCCACGCGACAGCGCGATTCCTGTATACATTGTGAAGGAATCCAGCGCGAGAGCGCGATTAGGAAATGGATGGTGAGGAAGTATCAGGCGGGAGCCGTCGTTGTTGTAAACCGGGGGCCAAAAGCCCAGTTTGGTGACACTTCATTTTCCGTTCTTCAGAACTGTGTGCGAGCCTGGGGGAAGCATTTCAATTGAAAATACAATGCTTACCGGGCAGGGGGGACCAATACCTATTTTTTAGAAATTAGAGCTCAATAACAGCAGCAACAACAACAGCAACAACAAACATTTTAATAATGTTCGTTCCTGTATGCTCGCGTGCCATTCAACACGTCTATCCCAGACCCTCGGTGCCCACCCTCTTCGTCTTCGATCATGCCCCCCATTGGGGGTATGTCTTCCTTACGTGCCACGTGCATTTAGTGCAGCCCCCAAAACAGAAGAAGAAAGGGCGGCTGGAATGGGGAGGGAGTAGGATGGAGCACGGGAGAAATTAGCAGGAGGGGGGCTAGGCTAGGAGCAGAAAACACGTGTCAGACCCAGACGGGCAGACCGGACGGGCAGACTCTAGCGGGCGGGTCGGGAAGTCGGGCCCAGGCGGCCAGGTCGAGCAGGCGGGTTTCTGAAGCGTGCGTCCTGCATGAATCGCAAGGACTTATCAAGCGATAGCGCGATTCCCAAATAAATAGCCAGGGGATCCACAGCGAGAACGTGAATCCTCAGTGTCGAGGGCGCGGCGCTTGCATAAATGGCGAGGAACTCCCACGTGAAATCGCGATTCCTGTATAAATTGTGAGGACGTTCCGCGCGAGAGCGCGATTTGGAAATAGACTGTGAGGAAGTATCAGGCGGGAACCGTTGTTGATGTTGAACATTATTCCTTCTAAAGAATTATTATTGTTGGGACCCCTGGTGCGCGACCTCTGCGCCGCGCCTAGGCCGCAGCTACATTTTCATCATTTTTTCGCGAAAGCTTCAGAAAAGTGGATGAGCTCCGGATCCGGTTTTTTGTTGACGCTCGTTTTCCCTTGCAAAAAACAATAGAAAATGAAAATTCTTGTTTTTACTTGATCAAATTGCAAGAATCCCTTGCAAAAAATAAGGTAAAGTGGACATTCGTGCGCGCAAGACGAAATCCTTCCAAAACCTTAGGTTTCGTAGCGATTTTAACATAAAAACATCAAAAACCCAATGGTTTTCTCAGAAAAAATTGTCAAAATGTCCTTCCGCGCGCTCTTGCGGATTCCTAGGAAACCCACCAGATTTTAAACATTTCTGTTAAAAGGGCCTTTGCGAGGAACCTTTTCAGGTGCTTCGACCTTCTGCAACAACGGTTGCGAGCCTACGAGGGCCACCATCCCTTGCAAAAAATGACACGAAGTGCACATGCGCGCGGCCGCCGCGCGCGCGTGCCGAAATCCTGCCAAACATAATGTGATTTCAATAATTTCAAGATGCGATGTTCCGAAAACATATGCAAACGCAAGACTTTCTCATCCGAAAAATATCAAAATCCACCCGCGGGCTCTTCATGAATCTTTAAAACCCAAGATGGCCCCAAGAGGCGCTCAAGATGGCCCCAAGAGGCGCCCATGAGGCCGCAAGAGGCGCCCAAGATGGTCCCAAGAGGCCCCAAGAGGACTCCAAGAGGCCCCCAAGAGGTTCCAAAGAGGCTCCAAGTTGGCTCCAAGAGGCCCCCAAGATGGCCCCAGGAGGCGTCCAAGCGGCTCCAAGAGTCCTCCGGGAGGATCCAATAAGCCCCCAAGAGGCCCCAACATGCTTTCAAGAAGCCCCCCAAAGCCTCTCAAGAGGACCCCATGCGGCGCCAGGAGGCTTCCCCCCTTCCCCAAGAGGACCCCCAGCGGCCCCAGGAGGCTTCCCCCCTTCCTCTCACGCTCATATCCGTAGCCATCTCGGATCAAGGTATCGCCTGTGTTCTTGGATCATGGCTTTGACGGCGAAAGACCTTCACGAGCAGTATGGCGCAGAGCTGTCCCGGCCTCCCTTGGCCGACTGCGAGAGTGCGTATTATTTGCATCAGGCGCTCGCGGCAAAGGGTATCAATGCCAGTCACCAGGCGTGCAAGACTTGGTGGGCCAAGTATCGGGTTGTGACTGGCAAGGTCAGTATTTCTAGCGCCAAGGAGCTGTCTCTCTGTACTATGTATGTCATACGCAACAAATGCACCATGCGGGGCACATGCGGGGCCCAAACAAGTGATCAACCTCTGCGGGTGTGTACTCCACGCCAGTGTAGTATCCACGATCGTCCGCGCGCCACGAAGTGAAGTGTCCTGACGTCATAGGGCGGGAAGCTGGGTGTGGGTGGTTCCCGAGAGTCGTGTGGATGTTTGGTAGAGCTTGCATTGCCCCCCCACGAAGTGGGGGTATTGGCTGGCGTCGCATGAAAACCCTGGCACTGGGGAGAACACTGAGCGTTCGGGTAAAATGATTGTTGTTGTTGTTGTTGTTGTTGTTGTTGTTGTGGTTGTTGTTGTAAACCGGGGCCCAACAATCCAGTTTGGTTACCCCTCGCTTTCCCTTGTTTAAAAAAAACACTGGTTACCGGAGAGGCATCAACATATTTTTTGTGAAACAAAAAGGAAAGTATAATTCATCAACAACAGCAAAAACAACATCATCAACAGCAGCAGCAACAGCAGCAATCACAACAACAGCAAAGACAACAACGGTAAAACCAAACATAAAATTGTCGACGGTCCACGCGGACTTTGTGGATTTGTTTTGGGCTCCTCTGGCGGCGCCTCCGGCGACGCCCCAGGCGCGCTTACGGCCAGGGGGGCGGGCCCAGCGCAGATCCAAGAAATCCGCGAGGACCGTCGAAAGTTCACGTTTGGGCAGACCGGTTTTTTTCTCCCCTGCTCCCTGGCGCTCGCTCGTCCCTTCTTGGGCCTCATCCAGGCTTCTCGTCGCCATGGCCAGCTCCGCCTCGAGAGGCGGGTCAGGATGGGCCCCGGGAGTTGTCCAGGGGGCTCATTCTGAGCGGGCTCGGGCTGGGCGGGAGAGCCGCCGTTGTCTTTGAACTGTCGGAGGCGACGGCAGCGGCGAACAGCCCAGGGGGGAGCACTACACGGTACACGCATTCGCCCGGGAGCCTCGCGGAAGACATAGACCATCGCCGCCCCCTGGATGCGCGCATGGATCTCCACTGGGCTATTCGCCCTCCTCGTCGCCCCCGAAACTGGCCCTCCTCCGATTGTAGGCGGTGCGAGCTGCTGTGCGGTCCGGAAGGCAGGGGTTCTGTCGGGGGACGCCAGCTGACCAGGGCTCCAGCCTGGGCTCCGCAACCCTGCGCGAAGCCAAAGCAAGTTTGGGCGACCCCCCCTCGCGCCCAATGTGGATGTCCAGTTGCGCGCGCGCGGCACGGTCTGCGGGCGCCGACGAGTGAGCCGAAGTCATCCGTTCCCACATCAACACTGAAGTTACTCACTGAAGTTCGGGGGTCCAGGGGGCGCCGACGCTTCGCAGCAGAAGCTTGCCTTGAGTTTCGCGGAGGGATGCCGGATCGGCCCGGCCAGGGTGAGGTGGTCAGTTTGCGTCCCCAGACGTTTGCGGTGGCCCGCCTGACCTTTTCCGAGAGGCGGGCGTCGTGCTTGTCGCAGGCTGTTAGCTTCGATTCCCCTGAGGTGTTGCTGTTATCCTCAGTTCCCGACGGTGTTGCTGCGCATGGCAACCTCCGGCCGAAGATTGCTTTTCTCCGGTGTCGGCGGTCGCTTTCCGCTCTTCCTCTGCTTCCATCGCTTCGTCGCGGTGCTCTTGCTCAACGTGGTCCCCTGTCGCCCTCCTGCTCGCCTTCCGACAATGCAGATAGTTATCTGATGATTGTGTCTCCCATCGCGCCCACACCGAACGTCTTTCGGCCCCACGATGGCCCGAATGCGGCCTTTGAGGCCCCACAGGCCCCAAGGTGGCGCCCAACCCCTGCAAGGTGGTATCAAGTATGCCACCGAGATGCGCGAATATTGGCACCAAGTCTGCCCACGATGACCACCAAGACAGCTTGAGACAGCTCCAAGAAGCCTCACGGGGGACCCAAGAGGACTCCGAACGAGTCTCCACGACGCAACAACAACGAACAACTTCACATGTTTGATGAACTTACGGGTTCCCGCCGTTTCGGCCGCAATGACGTTCAGGACGGCCCAGGAGACACCCAACATCGCTCCAAAGGAAATCGAAGGGACCTCAGCGAGCCGCAGTGATCCCCAAGACGGCCTGAGAGGGCTCCAAGGCGGCCCAAAAGGAACACCAACACGCTCCAGGAGGGCTGCCAGAGGGAGGGGCTCCAGGCGACCCCTGCGAGAGCCCCAAGACACGCCACGAGGGCCCCCCCGACGGTCCAAGGCGTGCGGTCCCCCAGCGGTTCCCAGCACCCCGAGGTGTCCACAGGAGAACATCGGAGGTTGATAGACCTCCTACCCTAACACATCGATTAGCGAAGTGGCCGTTTTCGGTTCGCGAGAGGGCGTCGCGGCCGACATTTTTGCGGGTCCAGGTCCGTCGGTTTCGGTCCTAGGCCGTTTTCACTAAACGGTGCTTTACTGAAGGGAGGTTTGTCCACCGCCGAGAACAGGGTCATGCCAAATCCATTTCTTTATTTGCGAATGCTCGCCACGTTGGTCTTCGTAGCGCCCCATGCGGCCCGAGAGGTCGCCAAAGGGCTCTAATGGGGAATCTTGGGAGCCTGCTGGCGGTCGCGGGGGCCATCTTTGGGCGCCATACTCGCAATGTCAGTTCGGAGTCCCCTTCTTCGGGCCCTTATGAGGGCCCTCTTGGGCACCTCCTGGGCCGTTCTGGCGTCCTCCTGGGCGCCTTTTAGGCTGTATTGGAGCAATACTTGAGGTCTTTGGTGCCGTCTTGTAAGAGCATTAGCCCGAACAGGCGACAATGTTACGAAGCCAAACAGGAGAATCACAGATCTGGGCAACGAAATGACGTTCCGGAGCTCGGACTCCTCTTGTTTCGTGGGGTGTACGCCTAGGAGGGTGATCGTCCTACTTCTTGTCCTCTTTCTTCCCTTCTCGTGTCCTTCTCCCTTCCCCTCCCCTTATTACCGGTCCATCTCCCCCTTGTATTGTCAATCCTTCTACTCGTCCTTTGTCTCGTCGTTTTACTCGTCCTCTTATTTCTTGCCCGCCCTTGCCTCACCCCTATCTCTCTCCCACCTCCCTCCTTCTCCCTCTCGTTCCGCCGTCTCCTTCTACGCTTTCTTCGAGCTTTTATCGGCCGCTCGTCGGTTGCCTGGTGCTGTCTCGGACGGCCTTCGGGGGGGGCCTCGGGGGTCCTCGTGGGGCCTTGTTGGGCCGTCTTGGGCCTGCTCGGTGTAGGCACAGGCGGCGCATAGCAGTCCCGCGTATGTGTTTCCACATGTGCTCATGCCGCTCATGCCGAAATACGCCCAGACCTGCATCCACGTTCGTATCCATGCGCTTCTCCATACTCATGCCCAGAGCTGTTTTCATGCCCTTTCCAGCGACACGCTTCTGCAACCACCCACGAGCACACTCACATCTATGCCCCTGCCCAGACAGACGGCAACATATCCTCCTAGTCATACCCACGTCCATGCGACAGCGCCCACAAACACCCGTGCCAACACTTCTACACGTACCGTTGTTGATGCCCTTCTCCATCACGCTCTTGTCCGTGCACAGGGCCCCAAGCCCTACGCAATCACGCCCATGTCGATATTCGTTCTCCTACCCGATCCACAGCCACGCCTATAACCTGACTCACCCTGATAAACAGATCCTACCCCCCCAGCCCGTTAACATTAAGTCAGATCTTTTTTCACACAATACAGCGTAGTTCATCTTGCCAACGTGCACAAAGGAACGCGGCATGGTGATATTGTTTCGAACCTCAGCGCGAGCGAAGGTCTATATTCTTCAAGTACGTGTGCATTTGCCGATCATCCGCAGAGCAGTGCATTCAGCTTCTCTTCATTCTCGATTGCATTTCGTAGATGTTGAATCCTGGTGTCGTTTGACCTCACCCTTGTGTTCTCGGGCATATGCTGTCTTGGACTCGTGTCCCCTGCCCCATGTGTCCAGTCTCGCCCATCCGTTCACAACTCTGTCTTATCTCATCACCTCTCTTATCTTTCTCCGCTGTTCTCTCTTGCTGGTCGTGGCAGCCTGGAGGATTGGAGTATTGCAGGCAGCGCGACGACTACTCGCTTATAGCCGCAGGTAAGACGGAGTTCGACGAGGACATCTGAAGCAGGCGCTTTTCCACGGCGTGACCTGAGGCTAAGCAGACAAACTATCCTTGACTGTCCTCTCGCCATTCCCCCTTCTGTTTCTCCTCCTCCGCCTCCTCCTCTCCTCATGCATCATCTTCTCCCTTGTCACTCTCCTGTCTCCTTGCTTCTTCCCATTCACTTCTCGAAATCGCCGTGTTGGGCACCGCTTGCAACTGGACCCGCACGCTTGCAAAACGCATCAAGTTGCGACCTGTTCGGTGTCCGAATCCAGTTGCCGCACTAGGCTCACTCGCGACGCGCTAGTGTCACTGGCTCAAGGATCTTCCTCGAAGTCGAAATGGACTAGGGACTAGTGCTGAAGCAGTGGAGACGACAGATCACTGTGGGGTGGGCCTGTCTGCCTGGATCACGAGCACACAGGACACTGCGGAGCGTGGCATTCCGCCCGGTTCTACCCTCTCGGTTGGGGTGTCGCGCGCGGTGCATAGACAAATTTTGGTGCGTGAAGCGACGCTTCCGGGCATGATGGACGACATGTTTCTGGCCACGTGGCGGTTGGCGCCCAGGTCTCGATCGCGGTTTGCCGGCCCGAGCTTGTACGGGTCCCGCCTCGCGGCCCAGGCTCCTCGACGGGCGTTCTACCAGGCACTCCGCTCTCCTCGGTGGTGGGATCTGATCTCCTGTTGGCGTGCTCGAAGCGTTCGTTGAGCCAGGTCGGTGCTGGCATCCACCTCCTGCGGGGACAGGCTGGCACGGGGAGCCGTGATGCGAAGGTGGGCCAACGACCCCGTCGTGTAAAGGAGCAGCCCTCCATCCTTCTAGCCAGAAGAAGAAACGCTGAGAGGTAAGATTCTCAAATTGTGAAGATGATGAGCCCATTTGAAAAGATTAGCCTGTTTTGAACAAGTATGTGCACTCCATTCGTGTACTTCTTACGCAACTTCGGAATCCTGGTCATCGCATTACGCCTTACGATAGTCTCGAGCGGATACACCTGTTTGAAAAGGATCCGTAGTTGTTGCACGATTTTGAACTCCAGGTTACACATCCGAGGAAGTCGCAAGCGGGAGCCACACGTTTGACAAACAAAGAAAGGCGAACGTAGCCGTTGGAGCCTTATGAAAGCGAATGCGCGCGGCGCTGAGCCGAGAGCCGCACCTCCCTCCCTCGAGAACCCGACCTCCGATCCGATCCTCGAACCCAGGAGCAGGGGTGGACCTAAACGCTGTTTTGCTGGACTTCGGCTGTGTTTTGTTCCCAGCCATCCTGTGGTGTTGGGTCCTCGTTTCGAAGAGACGGTCCCCGCGTTTCTCTCCTGTTCTCCTCCTCCTCCTCCCCCTCCTCCCTCCCTCCTCCTCCTTCCATGCGTTTCACCCACCCAGTACAGCGTTTCGTGGCCCCATAAGGAGCTCCACCGAAGCCCCCAGTAGGACCGCCAGCATGCGTCCCCCACACCCACTTTGGCATTTTCACCCACCCAATACAGCGCTTCTTGGCCCCATAGGGAGCTCCACCGAAGCCCCCAATGGTACCGCCCGCATGCGTCCACCACGCCCACGTTGGCATTTTCACGCACCCAGTACAGCGCTCCGTGGCACCATAGGGAGCTCCACCGAAGCCCCCAGTGGGACCGCCCGCATGCGTCCCCCCCCCCCCCCCACCACACCACACACACACACACACACACACACACACACACACACACACACACACACACACACACACACACACACACACACACACTTTGGCATTTTCACCAGTCCCATGCAGCGCCCCGTGGCCCCATAGGGAGCTCCACCGAAGTCCCCAGTGGGACCGCCCGCATGCGTCCCCCACACCCTACTTGGCGTTGTCACCCACCCAGTACAGCTCTCCGTGGCCCCATAGGGAGCTCCACCGAAGCACCCAGTGGGACCGCCCGCATCCGTCCCCCACACCCAATTTGGCATTTTCACCTGGGGAGCCACACCGAGTGGGACCGTCCGCGCGCGTCCCCCACGCCCAATTTGGCAGTTTCACCCGCCCAGTACAGTGCTTCGTGGCCCCATAGGGGACTCCACCGAAGCCCCCACTGGGACCGTCCGCGTGCGTCCCCCGCACCCACTGTGGCATTGTCGCCCACCCAGTACAGCGCGTCGTGGCCCCATAGGAAGCTCCATCGTCATCGAAACCCCAAAGGGGACCGCCCGCATGCGTCCACCATGCCCAATTTGGCATTTTCACCAGTCCCATGCAGCGCTCCGTGGCCCCATAGGGAGCTAGCTCCACACAAGCCCCCAGTGGGACCGCCCGCATGCGTCCCCCACACCCTACTTGGCGTTTGTCACCCACCCAGTACAGCGCTCCGTGGCACCATAGGGAGCTCCACCGAAGCCCCCAGTGGGACCGCCCGTATGCGTCCCCCACACCCAATTTGGCATTTTCACCCACCCCGTACAGCGCTTCGTGGCCCCATTGCCCATAGGGAGCCACACCGACTGGGACCGTCCGCGCGCGTCCTCCACACCCGATTTGGCACTGTCACCCACCCAGTACAGCGCTCCGTGGCCCCATAGGGAGCTCCACCGAAGCCCCCGGTGGGACCGCCCGCATGCGTCCCCCACGCCCAATTTGGCATTTTCGCCCGCCCAGTACAGCGCTCCTTGGCCCCATAGGGAGCCACACCGAGTGGGACCGTCCGCGCGCGTCCCCCGCACCCAATTTGGCACTGTCGCCCACCCATTACAGCGCTCCGTGGCCCCACAGGGAGCTCCACCGAAGCCCCCTGTGGGACCGCCCGCACGCGTCCCCCACAGTGAGCTCCACCGAAACCCGCACTGGGACCGTCCGCGTGCGTCCCCCGCACCCAATTTGGCACTGTCGCCCACCCAGTACAGCGTTTCGTGGCCCCATAGGGAACCCCACCGAAACCCCCAGTGGGGTCGCCATGCGTCCCCCGCACCCACTTTGGCATTCTCGCCCACCCTTTTCAACGCTTCGCGGCCCCAGGGGGAGCTCCACCGAAGCCCCCAATGGGACCGCCTGCGTGCGTCCCACACGCGTAATTTGTTTGGTATTTTCACCCACCCCGTGCAGCATTTCGTGGCCTTATAGGGAGCGTCACCGACGGCCACAGTGCTTCGTTGCCCCATAGGGAACTTCACCGAAGAAGGCACTCACAATTGCGGACCCACAACTTCATATGGTTGGGTCCTTCGCCAGGATAGTGTTTCGTTGTGGTCGGGAGGTACAGGAAAACAGGTATACCAAAACGAACAACCAAACGAACACACAACGAACAACAACGTTTACGTCCAGCCCTGCCCGGGAGGCGGAGGAGGGCCCCCTGTGCGCCTTGCAAGGGGAGGCCCCGCCGAACCGCCGAGCGCCAGCCCGAATGTGAAAACTATATAGGCGAGGGTGAGAGATTTAGGGTGATAATGAATTTTCCTGCCCTTCCGCCCATTGCCGTTGTGGCTCATAAGCTGGGCGGGAGGGTGGACGCACCTACTCGCGGACTGGCTTGAGTACGGAGATAATCATATATTATTTATCTGATCTTGTGCTTGCATCAAATGCTTGGTGGGAGGGTTACACTGGTAGCCCGGAGCTGGATCAGTTCTACGGCTGCGAGATTCATGCTGTGAGTGGCCGTGCATAAATATGTTGGCTCTCAGGACCTTCGTAGTGCTTTACCACTGCGCGTGCTCTTCAGTGGCCAATACGCTCAGCATCCTTACCTGCAGCCTGGCCGAGAATCGTTGCCACGACCCGGACAGCAGCAGGGACAACGACAGTACGGGCGGGACGGAGACGCCATCTTCAGAGACAACGACGCCATCTTCAGAGACTGCGAGATTATCAACAGAGACGGCGACATCATTCCTATAGACAAGATGGCGACCGGGCAGCAACAATCCAACGACGGACCCCTCTTCGTGGATAAAGATGGCGTCGTCCACTACAACGGCGACCCAGCCTACGGCGAGGAGTTCGATGAGCGGGCGGTCCTCGGCTATCACGCGAGCGAAGAGAAGCTGCAGAAGCTCTGCGCCATCAAGCTCAAGAATTCCTTGACTGTGCGAGCGTGGAACCTCGCCAGGAAAAGCTCCGAGATTGCTACGCAAGCAATGTTGGATAAAGCAGGTGATGACCCACTTGCTGCAGTGAGCTGGCGGTAACAGTGCGACAGGCGCGCGAGCGGATTGCCCCACTGCAGAAGCAGCAAGCTTTCGATGTGTATTTCTTCAACGGTTTTTTCGCAACAGGTCGGAGTCTGCACAGGATTGCATCTCGAGGCGGGAGACGGAGTATGAGCAACCCAATCAGCAAACACGACTGTGAGCGAAGACCTACGGACGCATTTCCTATTGAAGTTGGCCAATATCAGCATGTCCGAACACACGGCTATTTTCGGGCAGTGCAACAACGAATACATTTGGGATGACGTGACGGCGGCGATGCTCATCCAGCTGGACACGACGTGCAGAGACGAACGCGGCCACGTGGGGCACATATACCCGGCGGACTACGACGATGACGAAGAGGAAGCCCTACTCGGATACGAGTGTGGCGTGCGCGACGAGGACGGGCTCCTGAACGATGAAGATTACGACGTCGACCCCGAGGAGATCAGCCAGGAGGAGTGCGACGCCCTAGCCGCTGGGGCACAGCGTTTCGGGTGGAAGGCTGGGCGGAAAGGTCGCGGGCCCAACTGCAAGCGGGCCCCGGGGAGGCTTGCGCGGAGCAAATCCAATCGAGGCGGGAAGGCCAACGTCAACAAGCAGGGATCCATCAACATGGATGGCAAGGAAGCCGAAGAGAAGCTAAAGAAGATCAAGGCGCGCACGAAGTGCAATGCGCGCCACAGGGAGGGCCACTGGAAAGGAGACCTGGAGCGCGAAAAGACAAGGCCATCAGGTGGCGGATCATCGAGCAGCCTACAGACTGGAGGACGGGGCGGTGGCCGAGGCTTTCACGGGCGACCTGGGGGTTTTCTACGACGTGCTGAGTTTGCGACGGCAGCGGCAGTGAAGCTACTGATGGCGGACAGCTCAATGGACTCGACTGCCATCCAGATCGCGAACGATCAGCTGGCGAATATGGGCACCGAAATTGAGGAGATCACGAGTCGGACGAAGGCGAGGATCGACATCGACGAGCAGATCGGGGACACCTGGGCTGCATCAGCGCTTGGAGACGACCGAGGCGCGCGAGAATCGGGGGGCGTTGATGACCATGCGCCAGGATCTGGATCAGGGCGGATAGGGCCCAGCAGATCAAGCACCGACTATTCAGAAGATAATGAATGCAGCAGCAGACTCACAGAAGATCCAAAATCGAGCAGCACAGATAGCAGCTCTATGGGTCAGCTGTGAGAACATGGAAGCAGCCTGCAGGGATTACATGGATTGGTGCGCGGGCTGGGTACTGCACCGGATCCACCTGCTCATGCGCATTACGATGGAGATGGCACCGCAGGGGCTCGGGAACCCGGTGCGCGATATGCGCCGAGCATTCTGGGACAGCACCTCGGAACTAGGAGACATCGCGAGGGGCGCCTGCGAGCGCCTGCCTCATGGAGAGCGACCGACATGGTTGTGGACGGAACACAGCGCGGGCACATATTACAGGCTTACAGAGGGTCGCGCGCCATCATCTGGCTTGCAGGTGGACGACGAGGAGCTGGAGGAGACCGAGGCCTACGCGATATGGAAAGGACATGCTGCATGTGACACGGCATGCCCACGTGGATGTGGAGGCTCACTAGCGCTGGGCGGCCGTGCTGAGGACAGCAGGGTCGCCGCGGGGATGAAGGGGCTCACCCGCGCGCTTCCGAGGCGTGAATGATAGCGCCCCGGCGGCGGCAGAAGGCGAGCAGGAGGTGGCAGCTGGACTTGCAGGGGCCGACGTGGGTCCACGGTTCCAGAGGCTGCCGAAATCGAAGACGCCGATGCTGCTCAGAATGCACCAGCTGGAGGAGCTAGACACAGCGCTATGCACAAAGGAGCGGAAGGCGGACTTCAAGGCGATCGACAAGTACGGGGCGCCGCTCAACAAGACCGAGAAGGTGCGCCTTGCGATCTAACTCGAGGACTGGCCGAAGAGAGAAACGACCAAGACGGCGCCATCAGTTACGACGGAAGATGAACATCTGGACCGCGGATGCGCAGGATATAGACAAAGGCATCCCACGACGAAAGCAGAGGAAGCAGATCGAGACGCGGGAAACAAGGAGTTGCAGGACAAGCTGGACCAGCGCCAGCAGGTCGCGGAGACGCTAATGGCGGACCCGGAGGAGAAGCGGCCCATCATATGTGAGCTCTGTGCCGGTGGCATGGCGGCCGCGTCGGAAGCTCAGCAGCGGCGACGCCCTACTACGAGACCAAGGGGCGCCCTGTAAGTCACAGCGGAAAGTGCTGAAGCAGTTGGACGAGGACGACCCGCGCGTGACTTTCACGGGTTCCCCCTGCGATCCGTTCGCGAACATATCGCGCGCGTTTCCGCGGAAGACAAGGGCGATGAAGCTTGCAACTGGCATGAAGCACCTGCGGTTCGGCGAGCAGATCTGGCTCGACTGCAAGCGTCGAGGATCGCGCGCGCTACTCGGGAGACCGCTGACATCCAAGGCGCGGAAGCTCATGCCGTGGCTAGTTTCAGAGTTTTGCGGCCGCGATGACGCGCCAGTGCGCTGAAGGCAGCAACCTGGTGGACTTCCTCGGCGACCCCGTCAATAAGCCGGCGCGGTTCCTGACTGCGGCCATCATGCTAGGCGCCAAGTTGAACAGCATCAGGCGTGACAACGCGCACGAACGCACGAGCGCGATAAACGTGTCGAATGGAACGGCATCAAGTCTTGGCAACTGGGTGGCGAACCTTGCGAAGACGATCATGGATGGCATTGAGAGTCAACGGGGCCTCGAGAAGCAGCGCGGTGGGCGCGCCAGGTGCGCCGGCAACTTCGAGGACATCGACCTTGGCGAGATCGAGGCCAATCCTGCAGAGGCGGGGGCGCCCGCGCACGCGAGTGCAGCGACGATCTTCAGCAAGCACGGCGACAACATCGAGATGGCGGAGTGGGCGGCGGCACCACCATTCATGAGAGCAGCTATTAAGAATATGCACGAGAGCCATTCACACGGACCCATACAAGGAGTCATTGGCACGATATTTGCAGCGCGGTGGAGCTAGTCGACGAGCGGCGCAGGCAGCACGACTCTTCAGATGCACAACGTGCGAGGAGCAGGCCCGGACGGCAGCAAGACCTACAGCAGCTCAGCTAAGGTTCGAGATTTTAGTGAGGTCATTGGCATGGATTTCATGGTGCTCACTGGCAGATGGGCAAGGTCGAGAGGAATATTCGTTACCTACAGGAGATGGCGACAAGCGCCTTCAATGCTGGAGAAATTCGTGGCGAGGATTCCGTTGCAGCTGCAGTGCGAGCGAGGCATGGCCAACGCGTGCAACCAGCTGGTTAGCGCGGCGGGCTTTGCACCGCAGCAGTGGGTGCTGGGAGCTGGACATCAACGACCTGCGAGTTTGGCGAATCCCGACAACGACCCATCAGTAGTTCCCAGGGTAGCTGAAAGGACATCGTTCTGGAATCGACTGCACCTTCAGCAGATATGCTCGGAAGGTCTTCTTCAAGGCGGCTAATTCATCTGCTTTGAGGCGGACTGTGCTGGCAAGGACAAGGCCCCAGCCAGGGCCCTTCCAGCAAGGAGATCTACTGATGTTCTGGCAGTCGGACAATCCAAAGAGGAACCTACATGCTCGGTGGTATGGACTTGCCCGGTGCCTGGGCAAGGACGAGCATGGCTACTGGCTGATTCACATTCGGATCCCGATTCTGAGCTCACCAAATCTACTACGGAATGCGATTGGGCACGAGGTCACGACTATGCAGTTCACCGACCTGTTCTCAGATGGTGGACCAGCCCGATCTCGAGCTGGACAGAGGCTTCATCGACCTCCGAGGGGGGCAATATAATCCAGCACGAGATGCTCAGCAGCCAGACCAGCATCATCATCGAGAGCCAGACCAAAATCAGAATCGATATCCCCCGAACGACAGCAAGACAATCATCGTAATCTATTTGGACAGCAAGAAGGTCCACAACAGCAGCCAGTGCACGCACCAGGAGCAGCACCAGCTCAAGGTGGTGTGGATCTTCCGAAGCAGTCGGACAGCAGAAAGAGACGATCGGATGTGGTGCATGGCAATGACGTGATGTCGATTCGTCAGAGGCTGGATGATGAGTAAGAACCAGTTCCAGCTGATCAAGACCAATCAGAGGAAGATTTACGGGCTCGACTACGTCGAGCACACCAGGCCTGGGATACTATCCTGGGAGCAGTGGCATCCAGCAGCCAGGGCAATACCTACTTGAGTCAGCTGAACAACATCAGGAATCCACCTCTACGACCCGAACCGGCACCAGGGCATCAGATCGATAGGAGGCGACTGATCAACTTGGACACACGTGACTTCCTTCAAGACATATCGATGGTGGACTGGATAGCAAACCCTCAGATCATTAACGGCGCGGTGGCACAGCAGCCGATCACGGTCATCGAGGAGATCACATCGACGAGGTGGGCCGGGAGGTGACCAACAACCTGCAGCCTCACAGCCCGGGCCTCCACGCGGCAGCAACGCCGACGAGGTCGCGGAGGGGCCGGAGCAGCCCAAGTAGGTGAAACGCGGTGGTGAGAAGCATTCAGTCAAGGGGGACTTGAAGCTCAAGCAGGCCAGGAAGGATTATGCTCGCGACGACCGAGCTCAAGTTCAGGTATTTCCCAGCATCCAAAAGCACATGGAAGAACGCGAGAAAGCAGAGGAGACGGCAGCAGTACCGACATGAACATCAGAAGGTCAGCAAGGTACAACAACATCGAGTACTAGACAGCCAGAGCAGCATCAGGGCAGCAAGCGCCAGGAACATCCCGCGACGCTTAAGGAGTTCCTGTTGGACGACGTGCCCATCAGCATCGAGCGCGCGAAGGGGCAGACGGGGCCAGTCAAGCAGCTGGCGGAGACACCGCTCCTGGTTGAAGCTTTCGTGGCCGAGCGGATGCGCACGCAGCCGACAAGGGCTAACAAGCATCAGGAGATCAACCTGAAGGCGATAGGCGACGACAAGCTTAAGTGGAAGAAGATGCAGAGTGCAGTGGAGAAGGAGTGGAATACCTGGTGCAAGCGCGATGCGGCAACCCACATATCAGGAGCAGCGGTTGAGAAGATAGACCCTGGCAAGATCCTAAGCTCCAAGGTGGTCTGGAGCGACAAAGAACCTACAACGTTGGAGCCAAAACCGAGAATATGTGGACGGGGTTACGAGGAGGAGTTCGATGACAAGTTACGCCGATGTTCCCTTACAGTCTCAGCACAGATGGCGCTACTTCTGCGCAGCATCGCATCGAGCCTTAACTTGGACCTAGTCGTTGCAGATGTGAAGGGGGCTTTTTCTACCGGGCCAGGCGATCGCACGCGAGCTCCACTCTCGGGTCTCGACGGGCCTTGTGAAGCGCGCCGTCCCAGGTGTCAATGCAGGCGACCTGCTGGAGCTTAACGCGAGCATCTACGGGGCCAACGACGCGGCAAGGGCTTGGTGCGCGGCGCTGCGCGAGACGCTCGTGAAGCTTGGGTGGGAAGGCTTGAGCTTCGAGCCCGCGACCTTCATTAAGCGCAACAAGGAGAACGCGATCATAGGGATCATGTGTCTACACGTGGACGACTTCTGCATGGGCATCAAGTAGGACGACCCTGAGGGCGCCAAGATCATGAAGGACCTGCAGAAGGGGAGCGACTTTGGCGAGGTCAAGTACGCGAGGCAGGAGAAGGCGACGTTCTGTGGCCGGGCCTAACAGCAAGACAAGGACGGCAGCATCAACGTCAGCATGGAGGCCTATGTAAAGTAGTCTATGCTGACTGTGCGTGTCTCCAGGGAGCGCAGCAAAGCGCCGGACAGTGCAGTGACCCCTGCAGGGCATCGAGGACTGTGAAGGGTGTTTGGACAATTGCAGTGGGCTGCGCGAATGATTTGTTTCGAAGCAGCGTTCGAGGCATCCCGATTGACATCAACGCTGGGAGCTCCGACGGTGAAGCATCTACAGGACGGGAACGCAGCTGCAAGGGGGATCCAGAAGCGGGGCGACTTACTGATCATGTTCGCAGTTGGCATGACTTTGTTGAAGACCATGGTAAGCAACGTGACCGATCGTGCTTTCGACAGCCCGCCGAAGCACAGATCGCAACGAGGACACTTCATCATGCGCGGTGACGAGAAGATCAACGAGGACCACGGCAACAAGTACCAGGTGCATTGCAGTGGGTGGCAGTCTTCAAAGATTCAACGAGTGGTGCGATTTATTCTATCGGGGGAGGCGCACTCCTATGCAGATTCTGTGGATATGCTGATTTGGGCAAGGTCAACCTTGGCGGAGATCCAACGTCCAGAGACGGATGCGGCCGAGATCGCGCATGATACCTGCCCGGTGGAATGCGTCTCGGTGACTGACTGCAAGAGCCTGTATGACACGATCACGGAGGAGAAGGTGTCTATGAGGGATATGAGGCTTTCTCTGGAGGCGGCTATACTACGTCAGTCACTAAAGAAAGCCAGCATCAAATGGGTCAAGAGCGAGCAGATGCTAGCGGACTGTTTGACGGAAGTGCTTCAGGAGGCTACGGGAGGAAGATTGTGATATCTAACTTGTGGACTCTTGGACCTGCTGACAGAGCGCCATCAATGCGCGGACGGAAGCTAGTTGGACCAGAGAAGGTGGCTGCCAACAAGGCGGTTGACAACCTGAACGTGAAGATGGTAGGGTACGTCAAGCAGGAACTGCATGACGACACCGATGGGAACGATGAAATATCTACCTGGCCAGTGGAGACGTACAACTATGTGGGCGATTGCATCGATGACGACAAGGATGAGAACTATGACGAGACCGAGTACTTCGGGACATTCTACATGGACGACGCGATGGAGAACGACCCAGTGGATAGGAGTGGCGCGCAGCGAACCATCCAGATACCTGACCAAGTCGCGGTTCTACTTCAACTCAGTGCGCTTGCAGTGTATGGGGTTTGTCTTTCGATGTCTCCAACGGCGGTTACATTGGCATCGATCATTGCGGGAGTCATCATGGTTATCGATATGATGCAGCCAAAGCAGAGCGACGATGAGGACTTCAGTCTGGCACCGATGGAGGTGGGCAGTTCGAGCAGCGACAACATTTTCAGGGCGAAGGTTCCCAAGCAGGCGAAGCTGAAGACAGCCGCGCTAAGGCTGAAGGCTGAGCCTGAGGTGGAGACGTATTTCGACGAGAGTACGGAGGATGGACCGATCTACCTGGGGGACAGTGCTCTCCTGAGGCAGTGGTTGGAAAACGTGGGACCGATGCGCATCAAGAGTGGAAAATTCGAGGGCAGCAGCTTCGCTGGCATATATATATATATATATGTATATATATATATATATGTATATATATATATCAAAGACAAGCACTGCGCCAATCGCTTGGGCCGGTGTCTGAAGCTGGACGCAGACGAGAGCAGGAGCTGCAGTCTGGATTCGAGCATCAAGAGATACATTGCTTACAGCGTCATCAAGTCAGCTCAGTTACGATAAGATTTCTCTACCGGTTTTGTGTTGATGTTGGATGGTGTCGAGATGTTGTTTGGTATCTCGCTCTCAATGTTGTATAGTATGTTGGATGGTCGAGTCTTCTACATTTTACTACCAACTTTGTGTTTGTGTTGGATGGTGGAGATTTTTTTGAGATTTCACTACCAATTTCGTTGGGTGGTGGAAGGTTTCGTATTGAGATTCGCTACCAGCTTTGTGTTTACGCTGGTTGGGCGAGGAGAGGTGTGTGCACCCTCTCAGGTGAAGAGAAGAAGAGTGCACCCTCTCGAGTGTTTGTAAGGTGCGTTGCAGCAATATTTGATATGTTATCTTGATATTTGTTGCTGGAGATGTTGATGGGGTCTTCTGATACTTGCTGGTCAAGACTTGATTTGATATTTTGACAGGTGTTGCTCGGTGTGCGGGCGGGTCTTGGCCGGTCGAACTGACAGACACGTTCGTAAATATTGTTGAGGTTTGCTTCAGAATTGGCTACGCGCGTTTCATCAAACGTTTATTTTCTTGCTTGAGAATTGTATAGGCGAGGATGTGATATTTAGGATGCTAATCAATTGTCTTGCCCTTCCGCCCATTGCCGTTGTGGCTCATAAACTGGGCGCGGGGGTGGACGCACCTAGTCACGGACTGGCCTGAATACGGATATAAACTGCTATTAGTTATCTCATATTGTGTTTGCATCAAGTGCTTGGTGGGAAGGATATTGTGATATATATATATATATATATACATACATACATACACATACATATATATATATATATATATATATATATACACGAAGGGGCCTCGAGGCACGCAGGCGCTCCTGCGGGCCTCGCACCTCGAGCCCGACGCCCCCGGCGGGCCGGCGGAGGGCTTCGTGTTTTCGAGGGATGTTCTTCAGTTGTTCTGTACTAGGTCCGGCCGTACAGCCGGCCAGATCAAGGGTACCCTTGTCGTGTCCTGCGTCTCGCGACCCATAGGTCCCATACGCCCCTGTGGCAATGTGCCCCTTGGAAGGGTCCTGCGTCCTCTGGCGTGTCCTGTCCAATCGAGTCCGACGGTATAATTATCCTTCCCTCCCTCGAGGACCAACATATACCAACAGAAAACCTTGCAGACCTCGCACCTCCATCCCTACACTTTAGGCCTCCCAGATGAGGTCGGAGAGTAAATGAGGTCGGAGGATGGCGCCACATCGCCGATGCATCGACGATGCGGCTCGATGTGGGGTCCGTGTTCCCCCACGCCGACGTCACTGATGCATCGCCGACGGCGCCGATGCATCGCCGATGCATCGGCGATGCCTTGGCGATGCGTCGCGATCTTTCGACCCTATCCATTCGGACCCCATCCAGGAGGCCTCTAATAATTACCCCCCCCTCCTTCGAGAACCAGCAGAAAATTCCTGCGGGCCTCGCACTCGAGCCCCGCACTCTAGGCCTCCCGGGCCCCGCCCCGCATCCCCCGCACGCGCCAGGGCCCGGCGGGCTGCCTGCGCATAGCCCGGCGCGCTCCCCGTCCGCCCCGGGGGCGCCGCGCGCGCGCGCGCGGCTGGCGCCCGACGTCCTGGCGCGCGCGCGCGCCAGACGCCAGCTCGGCACGGCCCCCGCGCGCGCCGCCCCCGCGCGGCGGAGAAGGGCGGCCACGCGCAGAGGGGGGCACCCAGAGATCCGAGCGGGTTTTGGGCCGCTCTTGGCCTCTGGGGGCCGTCGCCAGGCCTCCCTGATGGGGTCGGAGTAGATGGGGTTGGAGGATGGCGCCGCATCGCCGGTGCATCGGCGATGCGGCTCGATGTGGAGCCCGACTTGCTTCACGTCGACGTCGCCGATGCATCGCCCATGTCGACGAGGCATCGCCGATGCATCGCCGATGTATCTTCGATGCGGCGCGGTCCTCGGACGGCATCTACTCAGACCCCTATCTCGGAGGCCTCCAGAGATCCGACGCTCCAACCAAGACGGGAGCGGCGGGTTCGGGGCCGTTTACGGCCTCTGGGGGCCTTTGCCGGGCCTCGGGAGCAGCAAAGAACGATTCGGGACGAAGAGTCAAGCAGTGACGAAGCGTCCTGGCTTTCCTATAGGCCTACCAAACAATGTTCTAAGAACCCTTTGTGGTTTCCCCGACATGTTCTCAGAGCAGTTCTGGCTGGGACTGTCTCGCTTTGACACATCGGGTTTGTGTTCTAAGAACATTGCTTTTGTTATTGGAACATGTTTGGGTTCTAAGAAAATTTGGTGGTAGGCCTATAGGAATGCCGGGACGGCGGGTCTCTGCTTAAGAGAGCCGGCCCTCCGGGGAAGTGGTCAAGGCCTCCGGGGCCCCACGCATCGAACAACAAAAAGACGGAGCGGCCGGATGCCTGGGCAAAACGATCCGGACGATGCCTGTCCGCAGGGCCAGGACGAGGACAGATCCGTCCCCGAGCGTTCCGGAACGCTCCGAGAAGGCCGCGACACCGGGCCTCGGTCCCCGCGCGCGCCGCCCCCGCGCGGCGGAGAAGGGCGGCCGCGCGCGGTGTCGTCTGCTTTCTGTCGACTCGACGTTCGGGTCGGTCCGGTTCGATGTTCGGCCGCCCGGCAGCGCCCCGAGGGTGCCGCGGCGGAGCCGATATGGCGCCACCCGCGTAAGCACGGCGAGCGGGGCGGTGCGGGGCGCGTTCGTGCCCGTTCGGTGGTTCAGAGATGGGTCAGCCGCGTGCAGAGGTGGGCGGGGGGGAGGAGGGAGGCGTCTCAGAAGCACCCCTGGTTCTTAGAAGGCGTGGGCCTTCTCTATAGATTCAGGGCTGGCGCCTTTAGGGGCAGTCTCCTTCTGAGAAGCCTTCCCACCCACCCTACTTCCTTGTGCGCGCCGCCAATAACCCCTTTGCGGCGCCTCCGGCGCCGCCCGTGGCGCGCTCCACCCGCCAGGGAGGGGGGCCCAGCGCAGATACAAGCAATCCGTGCGGACCGTCGAAAGTTTATGTTTGTGCTGGATTTTATTCCTCGGACACATGCCAAAAGCAGTTGTTCATTCTGTGCAGGTTTCGCCGTCGGCGTCGCCGCGGTCGTTGTCCGTTTGAGGCAGTCGGACTTCGGTTTTGATCAACATATGTTGTTGGGCATCGTACCCATGTTTTCCCGGACCCAACTCGGGCGTCCAAATTTGAGATCTGGGCATTGCAATTATTGCACGCAGGGCGTTTTCCCTTGGTTTCTGGCCCCGGGGCTACCATCGGGCGGGGCTACTCACGAATTACCCCGGGAAAGTGATGCAACTCTCGCGCGCGGTCTGTTTCCCCGCGTCCCTAAATTTCAATGTTCACGCGGAGCGCCGCGCTATTCAACTATTCGACCGTCGGCCGCGGCCGACTCAACATTGAGATCGGATGTCTGGGGGGTTGTCCCAAGAAATTGAAAACATAGTTGCACCATTCTTCCAGGGGCTGTAGGGCAGGGTTAGATCTTCCCGTAATTAGCTGTCTGCAACGCTCTCAGAGCGTTCCAGAAAGCTCTGAGAAGGCCGCGGCGACTGATTCGTCCTCCAGAACTGACGAATCTCAGAGATCCCCGATTTGTCCCAGTCCGATGTTGTCCTTGTCCTGGCTTAGTCTTATATCATATATCTGTCCCGCTCGAAAAATGCCGCAGGCAGATTGGGGTCTAGTGCTCTGGTTGTGATTTTGCGCGATGGTCGCAACTTTCGCAGCGTCAGATCTCAGGGGTGTTGTGCGGTCGGAGGGCGTCGGAGCACATGCAGCGTGGGTCAGCGCTGGCGGTGGTCAGCCCTCCTCCTCCTGCTCCTCCTGCTCCTCCTGCTCCTCCTCCTCCTCCTCCTCCTCCTCCTCCTCCTCCTCCTCCTCCTCCTCCTCCTCCTCCTCCCCGGACCCCCTCCCTCTTGCCCCAGTCCCTTTTCTGCGTTTTCGTTGTCCTCCTTCCCCCCTCCCGCCTCCCACCTGGTCCCGTCCCGCCCCCTCCCCCCCGCGAGCGCAAGTTCCTGCGCGCGCGGGGGTCAGCGCTAAGGGGTTCGGTATGATCGAAATGGGTACGGACAGAAATGGGGACAACGACGGACAGCAATTCCTGTCCGTTTTCGACGGGGATGGCTGTTGGTGTCGCCGCAGACGTGGAGTTCTGTTTACTTGGGAACACAAAAGTCGCATACCGCATACCCAACATCGGCCGCTGTCGTCTCCCTCCTCCCCCTCGCTCCTCTCTCCTTGCCCACCCCCTTCTCCCTCGAGAGCGCAAGTTCCAGCGCGCTGGTGTCACGGGCGTCTGCGGTCGGTCGGCTCGGCTGCATCGCTGTCGGTTGCGTTCGGTCGGTTCGCTTCTGCCGGCTGTCGTGCGGGGGTACTGCGTCGCCGCGCCTTTTGGGCAGGCCCCCAAGGGCACAGAGGACCAAGAACCTCCAAACGGAGGTTCGGCATCCAGCCTGGAGGCGCTTCTGTTCAGTCGAAGAGAACTAGGCACACGCACCGATCCTGGCCAGGCCCACCCTTGGCCCAGGATCGGTGCATATGCCTTCCTGACCAAGGCAGTAGGGCTTATGCACTGATCCTGGGCTCATGATGGGCCTGGCCAGGCTCGGTGCGTGTGCCTAGTTCTCTTTCCTCTATCTGTCCTCCCCTTCCTGGTGTTGCGGGTTCCGCCTGGAGGCTCGGTCTCCGAAGCGGAGGTCTTCGAGCCTCCCCGGGAGTCCGCGGCTCGGTCGCTTCGGCCGCGTCGCAGCCGACTCCGCTCGGACGGTTCGGTTCGGCCAGATGCCGTGTCGGATCGCAGGCCTAGAGGTTGACACCAACACCAATTTCGGCGGTGTGCCTCCACCGAGGGAAGAAGATCCCGATCTCGGTGATGGTGGTAATATTCTGGCTTCCAAGGTGGACGAAATATTACCACCAACACCGAAATCTAGGATCATCTTCCCCCCGTGGAGGCACCCCCCTGTGTTGGTGTTGGTGCCCACTTCCAGGCCTCCAATGTCGTTGCCGCGTCGCCGCGCCTGTCTGGGAGAACTGCCAGGAGGAGAGAAAGTCTTCCGTTTGGACGTCGGGCTCGCTTCCTGCAGGGCCAATTTGCGTCCCGAGTGGAGGGGCAACTGCTGCGTGGTCGGACCTCCCTCTCGGAGGCTTTCGGCCCTCCCTGGGAATCTCAGGCCCCCCTTGCGACAGGATGCTTCTTTTGTCCGTTCTCGGCCGCCGGCCCTTTGCCAGGCCACGGGGCCGTGAAGAAACGGCTCCGGACGAGAAGCCAGTCCTGGAGGAGAGGTCGAGACCTATTCCGTAGCGTTTTGGTCTCAGGGTTCCAAGCCTCTGATTTGCCTAAGTTCTTTGTCGCGAGGGTCCCCTACTTGAAAGCGCTTTCTCGTGTCACGTCCCACGTCAACCGATGGCATTTACAAGCTTGCCCTGCCTCCCCCCCCCGTTCGCGCGAGGCCCCTGGCTCTGGCGGCGTGTGGGACGAGTTCCGCCGCCCCCGCGCCCGCGCCTCGCCGGGACGAGGCGAATCGGAGTCGGGGGAGGGGAAGGCGGGGAAGGGGCAGAGGTGTTGCCTTTATTGGCAGAGCCAATAGCGGAAAACATGAACCCGCGGAGGTCCGCGCGGATTGTCTGGATCGACGCTGGAGCGGTAAACCTCCGCCCAGGTAAACGAGCAAAAACCAGGAAACGGTGGCACCAACCCTGGTAACAATGGGGGCACCAACCCTGGAAGCACGAGCGCCGACCCAGGGAAAAGCTGACGGGACGGCGCCAGCCGTGGAAGCGAGGAGGGCTCGACGGTGCGGGGGAGAAGTTGGAGGAGGAGAAGGCCTACGAGGAGGATGTGTGGGGAGGGGGGGGGGGGCAAAGAGGGTGGCGATGAAGAGAATTCGGATGGTGCGCGCGAGGAGGAGGAGGAGGAGGAGGAGGAGGAGGAGGAGGAGGAGGAGGAGGAGGGGGAAGTGGAGGAGGAGGAGGACGAGGAGGAGGAGGCGGGAGGAGAGAAGAGGCTGATGGATTCGGGGAGGAGTGGTCAAGAGGTGATAGAGGAGGCAGTGGTGGCAGAGACTGACGAGATGTTCTCCAGGACGACGAGGAAAGGAAGATGAGAGAAAGGAGGCACCAGGCAGGAATGCGGGGTTTAGACCAGTATCGGTTTCGCCCCCCCCCCCCCCCCCCTCCCGTCCCCCCATAGGCGTCGCCAAGCGACGGGTAGAGCGGCATCGTACCTGTTTCCGCGGCCTCCCTTTGCCATGTGATAAGCAAGGTAGAATTGTAGCTTGTTCCCCAGTGAAGCTGCACGGCGAGCAGAACTGACATGTATTTTTGTTCGTTCCCAGGCGCTGCTGCGCGGCAGGTAGACCGCATTGTTACTTGCTTGCGCCCCCCCCCCCCCGCGTTGACACGCGAGGAATACTGTGCAATAATCTTATGTCCGCCCTCTTGCCTTGCCATTTCGTCCCCACTGGGTCTTGTCACGTGACACGTGGTGGGCAGAGTCGATTATCGATGGCTTCCGAAGGACTTCAAGCAGAATTATCCCAGTGCGACCCTACCTAGGAGTTGGAGCATTCAGGAAAGCAACAGCTAAGCTAAGCTAAGCTAAGCTAAGATGGGGTAAGCTAAGCTAAGCTAAGCTAAGCTAAGCTAAGCTAAGCTAAGAAGAAGCGAAGCGAAGCTAAGCTAAGCTAAGCGCGAAGCGAAGCGAAGCTAAGCTAAGCTAAGCTAAGCTAAGCTGGGCTAGGCAAAGCTAAGCTAAGCTAAGCTGAGCTGAGCTAAGCTAAGCTAAGCTAGGCTAGGCTAGGCTAGGCAAAGCTAAGCTAAGCTAAGCTAAGCTAAGCTAAGCTAAGCTAAGCTAAGCTAAGCTAAGCTAAGCTAAGCTAAGCTAAGCTAAGCTAAGCTAAGCTAAGCTAAGCTAAGCTAAGCTAAGCTAAGCTAAGCTAAGCTAAGCTAAGCTAAGGGTAAGTTAAGCTAAAGCTAAGCGAAGCTAAGCTCAGGGTAAGTAAGCTAAGCTAAGCTGGGCTAGGCAAAGCTAAGCTAAGCAATCTGACTGAGCTAAGCTAGAGCTAAGCTAGGCTAGCTAGGCTAGCAAGCTAAGCTAAGCTAGCTAAAGCTAAGCTAAGCTAAGCTAAGCTAAGCTAAGCTAAGCTAAGCTAAGCTAAGCTAATCTAAGCTAAGCTAAGCTAAGCTAAGCTAAGCTAAGCTAAGCTAAAGCTAAGCGAAGCTAAGCTCAGGGTAAGTTAAGCTAAGCTAAGCTGGGCTAGGCAAAGCTAAGCTAAGCTATGCTGAGCTGAGCTAAGCTAAGCTAAGCTAGGCTAGGCTAGGCAAAGCTAAGCTAAGCTAAGCTAAGCTAAGCTAAGCTAAGCTAAGCTAAGCTAAGCTAAGCTAAGCGAAGCTAAGCTAAGCTAAGCGAAGCGAAGCGAAGCTAAGCTAAGCTAAGCTACACTAAAGAATAGTGAAGAAGCTTAATGCTAGAGGAAAAAGGAGAAGCTAAAAGATAAAAAGAAAAGGGGGGGGGGGAGCTAAGCTAAAAGCTACGCGAAACGCTTTTTTTTTTTTAAAGCTCATGGTAAAGTTTAAGCTAAGCTAAGCTGGGCAGGCAAAGCTAAAGCTAAGCTACAGCTTGAGCTAAGGCTAGCTAAGCTCACTAGGCTAGGCTAGGCCAAAAGCTAATTCTAGCTCAGCTAAGCTAAGCTTAAGCTAAGCGAGCTAAGCTAAGCTAAGCTAAGCTAAGCTAAGCTAAGCTAAGCTAAGCTAAGCAAAGCTAAGCTAAGCTAAGCTAAGCTAAGCTAAAGCTAAGCGAAGCTAAGCTCAGGGTAAGTTAAGCTAAGCTAAGCTCGGGGAACCCAGGGGGCGCAACTGGGGGAACCAGGGGGGCGCAACCGGGGGAACCGCCCGGGGTGAGCCACACTACCCGCCCCCTTTAGCAAAGAAAGTAAGAACCCTTCTAGGCAGAGCCTAGGTAGGGAACTTACGATGTCCTGCGGATTTTTACGCGTGCTCCACTGGTGCAGGAGGGTTCCTTTTGGGTTCCCGGAACTTCTCAACGGCTGGGGATCTCGTGGCGCCCGACGCAGGGTCGGCGGAAAAGGAGAAGGCATGGGGGGGGGGCGGGCGGGGGGCTCGGGCTGAGGAGGTCCACAGGGACAAGGGGCGAGAGAGGCTGGGGCCGACCCTGGTGCTCCCCGGAACATGGCGGGAGACAATTCGACGCCAGGGGGGCGGGTGGGGCGGAGGGTGGCTTTGATGGATCAGAGGCGACGATAGGGGCGAGTAGCCCAGGGGAGAGCAATACATGTATTCAGGTGCGCCGATGATCTATGTCTTCGGAAAGGCTCCTGGGCGAATACGTGCAATGCCCGCCCCTGGGCTATTCACCCTTATCGTCGCCGCCGAATGGAGGCGCTGGGGGAGGTTGGACGGGCGGGGAGGGGGAACGGGCGAGGGGGGAGGAGGCTTCCCTCCGTCGCGCGCGGCGAGTCGACGGGCGCGTTGTTCGGTTTGTCCCCCCGCGTTGCCGGGCGACGGGTAGAGCAGAGCGCCGGCTGGACTCCGCCCCTTTCCGCTGCCAAGCGACGAGTGGGGTCGGAACAAGACTGTCCCCGCCCCCTGCGATGCCGCGCGGCGAGTAGAACAGGTTCGCGTTGGTCAGCCCCCCCCCCGCGCCCCCCCAGGGCGTTGCCAAACAGCGGGTGGAGCGTGGTGTTCCTGTTCGCTGCCGCCCCGCACTGCCGCAAGGCGAGAAGAGTGGACTTGTGGTTTTCTGTTCTGCGTTGCCGCGCGGCGGGCGCGACGGAATGGCGCGTATTGGTTTCGCCCCCGGGCGTCGCCCAGTGACGGGTCGGAACACCGCGTTCTTCGTTCGCGCCCCAATTCGTAGGCGCGTGACGGGAACTGGTGGTTCACACACATGAGGTCCCGATGGATGGGGTCCTGAGGGATGGGGTCCCGAGGGATGGGGTCCTGAGGGATGGGGTCCTGAGGGGTAGGAAAGGATCCAAGGGTGGATCCAAATGGTTTGAGTCATCCCTTCCTTAGGACTCCATCCCTCCGGACCCATGTTTTGAATCACCGAGAGACGGCACCAGGAGGAGGAACCAGATCTTCAACGCCTGGAGCCAATATTCGACGGAGGTTTTTCCCGTAGGCTTTCGGCGTGTCTGGGGCTTCCCGCTTGGCCCTGGGACCTTGTCAAAACACATGAAACTGGTTCCCTGGAAGTGGTCAAGAGCTGTGGGCGCTCCGACTTGACAAAAACCAAAAAACATCGGGGGTGGTGGGAGGAGGAGGAGGAGGAGGAGAAGGAGGAAGAAGAGGAGGAGGAGGAAGAGGAGGGTGACCAGTGTAAACCCGAGATTCATCAATCATACTGCAACGAACCCTTCCTCCAAGCTCCCTCTTCGTAGGCTCCTGCACGAATTCATTTTCACTGAAGGATATGCCCTTTTGGAAGACAACCGTTTGAACGTCTGGAATTGTTCCAGAACGTTCTGATTGGGATTTCAACGCCGCGAATCACCGTCATGGTTGCCTTTTGACGATTCTGAATCTTGCCAGAGCACAATTCCTGGGACTTCAACATCGCGAATCAAAGTGACTGTTGCGCTCCGACATCCCGACATCGTGCCAAAACACAGTTTCGGGGACGTTAACCATGAGAATTCTTGAAATTGTTCCAACTCTTGAGGCGAATCTGCACAGCGCTGAGGCGGGAGCCGCATTTTGAAAACGGGCCGCCCACCATCCGTGAAATTGTTGTAAATTTCAACTTCAGGATCATGATTTGTGAGGAAGTACCAGGCGAAACGCCCAGCCCGCCCTTTGGGCCAGCCTCGGGGTGCGACAGGGAGGAGTTACTTAGAATGGAACGGAATGGAATGGAATGGAATGGAATGGAGGAGGAGTATGAGGAGGTGGCGGAGCAATAATAATACGAATGATACTATTAAACATGAGATGGATAATAATGTTAATAATACGAAATAATATTGATAATAATAGTCTGAAAAAACTAATAAGGTGAAGAAGATGAGGCTCCCTCCGCTCCACGGACGCCTGTCCCAGCCAGGCCAATCCTGGGCCCAAGCCGTGTACGTACGAGCCTCGCTGGCCAAGCCCAGAGGGCATCTTCACCGATACTGCCTGGCCAGGATCGGCGTGGTGTCTGGTTGGCGGCCACCAGGGAGCAGGAGGGGGGGGGTTGGACGGAGCAGCCTCATCTTCTTCATCATCATCCCCCATCCTCAATCTCTTTCTCGTCATCTGCCCCTCTTCCCTGCTTCATCCTCCATCCTCCTCTGCTCCGCATCATCCTGCATCTTTAATCCAGTTCCATCCCGCATCCTCCTCCTCCCATCAACACGGGGTTGGGTCACAGTCGATCCGTATATTGTCTGCCCATTTGGGTTGGAGATACAGCTGTGGACGTCAAGATCATCAACATCATCATCATCATCATCATCATCATCATCATCATCATCTTCATCATCATCATCATCAGCATCAGCATCATCATCAACATCATCGTCCTGTCCTCATCGCCGTGATCATCACCACCGTCATCAGCATCGTCATCCCCCTCGTCGTCATCATCACCACCGTTATCATTATCGTAATAATCCATCACACCGTCATCATTATCATCATTATCATCAGCATCAGCATCAGCATCATCATCATCATCATCATCATCATCATCATCATCATCATCGCCATCATTTGCGTCATCATCATCGTCATCATCACCATCATCGTCATTATCAAAGTCAGCAGCATTATCTTCATCATTATCATCATCGTCATCGTTATCGCTACCATCGACATCATCATAACCATCATCATCGGCAGCATCATCATCGCCCTCCTCTTCTTCTTCGTCGTCGTCATCGTCATTGTCATCGTCGTCGTAATCACATCCATCCATCCTCCTCAGCCTCCTCCTCCTCTGCCTGCCCCCGCCCCTTGCTCCTCTGTCCCCTGCCGCCGCAGCGTCGCGGGCGCCTCGCGAAGTGCCTCCGGGGGAGGATGTCTGCCCTTCGGCCATGAGCGCGCTTTGCGACAGGACGGCCCTGCACACTGCTTCTTCTCGTCCACCCTTGTTCCCAAGGGACGTAAGGAAGCTGGCCACCTCGCCGATCCTGGCCATGTTCCACATCCCTATCTTTGTTCCTTATTAGAACATACCCCCACCTACGTCGTATTCCGGCCGATAGCGACCCAATCCGGGACCTCC
>CAUYUJ010020628.1:0-110000 GCA_963575745.1 Prorocentrum cordatum | reverse complement strand
GCAGGGTCCATCTCGATCTGGTCCGGTAGCCATTTCGGCCTGCCCGATCCGATTCGATCTCGAAATTCCGACGTTCCGACAGTCCCCTGCTTGCTTGCCTGGCACCGTTTTGTAATTTTGCGCGGCTGAGGAGGCCGCGGCTTAAACTGACCCCCCCCTTCGCATAATTCCGTCCAAGAAAAGCCGAAATGTAGCCGTGCCCTGTGGGCGAGCAGCTTTCCTGCGAGCGTGGCTTTTTTCATTGAGCGAGCAGCTTTTCTGCGTGCGCGAGTAGCTAGAGCTTCGGCGCGTTTGAGTGTCGGGCGCGCCGGTCTGCTCTAGCGCAGCCCGTGCGAGCTTCAACCCGATTCGACTGTCCCGGCGCAGTCTGGCGCTGTCATATTACACTTGAACATGTGTTTTCGGTCGCCAATACCAGCGGCACGCGGCACTCCGTCCGGCCCCACACAGTCGGTATCATCATTATAGTTGCATTGCTGCCTGCGGACACTGCTCGGAACAACGAGAAGGCGACACCAATTTGTTCATAGTATTGTCATTAAAGGAGTTGGGCTTCCCGGGGGCCTCCTGGGGGAGCGCCGTGGCCACTTGGAGCCGCCTTGGGGCGGCCGCGGGGCATCTCGGAGGCAAATTGGAAGGTATCTTGAACGACGTTGGGTGCTCATGAGTCATATTTGAGGTCATCATGGGCTTTCTGGGGCCGTCGCGGAGCCATTTTGGGCCATCTTAGGCGCTCTAGCCCATCGCGGGGGAAGAGCTTCAGACCCATGGTTTTAGGAAGAGGGCGACGCATGGGGGGGCAAAGCGATTCCCTGAGTCCATTCACGCCGATCGCTTCCAGTGAAAGTTCATGTGCGCGCCATTGTATTCACGCACGCGTTCTCGTGTGTGCGTGTTCAGTTGCGCGCGTTTTTTCGCGCGCGCATGCGTTTCCACACTGCCCTCCAATTATTGGCCATGTGTGTCTCGCCGTTTCGACCTACCGACGCCTGTTCTTACTGATGTTTGTAAGAGATCACATGCCCCGGAAATTCCCTACACCTGTTCAACAACCAGGGCATGCATTCAATTGCACATGCACCTGCCGTTTCACACCGAATTATATATGCCCGGACTTGCGTGTGCATATTGTGCCGTCTCGGCGCTCTCTTGTCGTTCGCCCTCCACGTTGCTTTCCTTCTCTGTGTCCGCCAGGTCCGTGACCGTGTCTGTTCCTGTCAAGGATGTAGTTCCTATGGATATCCCCTTCGTGGAAGATCGTCCCTGTGTCGCCGACATGCTACCCCGTCGCTGTGCTACAGCAGTGCTGCAGCTGCGCAGCCGTCCTCAGTCGTGCCGCTGCGGCTATGTCGCGGCGTCCCGCGGCGATGCCGCCCAAGAGCCCGCTTTGCTTCGGCTGCCCCGCGGCTGTCCCGCGCGCCCTTTTCAGCGCAGGGCGGGGTCGCCTCGACGAACGCAAGCCGCGGCCTCCTCATGCGCGGCCGATCCAATTCAGACCTTGACGGTGCACTTCACGCCGACATAGCAGCTAGCGTCGGCGCTCGCTCTGAACACCACTCGGCTCGTCGAATCGATGCTGACCGCTCCAGCAGCTGCCGCCGCCAAGGATTTTTGGGAGAGGGGAAGCTGACGATCGGCGCCGCGCCCAGGGGAGAAGTGAGAGGGGGCAAGCTATCTCAGAAGGCGGCGGGGCTCCTCAGAGGCCCTTCGGCCTTCTGAGCAGCACCCCGTGGTTTCGGATCAGGCTCAGAAGGCTTCTCGGAAGGCTGGGAGCCTTCAGAGTTTTCTGAGAAGGTCCGTCCCTTCTCACATCCCCCCTGGGCGCGCCTCCGACGGGACTTCCTTGCCAGAAAGGGCGCCCTTGCACCGTACCATGTGCACGTACCTGAAGGCTTCAGGCCCCGCTCCAATGCAGTCGGCTCAGGGGCCGAAAAACTATGACGAGGAGGGGAGGAGGAGGAGGAGGAGGAGGAGGAGGAGGAGGAAAGGGAGGAAAGGGAGGAAAGGGAGGAAAGGGAGGGAGGGGAGGGGGAGGAGGAGGGGAGGAGGAGGAGGAGGAGAAGAGGAAGAAGGAGGAGAAGGAGGAGAAGAGAAGAGAAGGAGGAGGAGGAGGAGGAGGAGGAGGAGAAGGAGAAGGGGAGGGGCTCCGCGGGGCTGAGCCGCGTCCCAGGACGCTGAGCTGCTTCCGGGGCCTGCTGTGCCTGCGGGGCAGGAGGCGGTTGCCCCCGGCGGCCCAGGAGTGGCCGAGGGGGGGGGGGGGCACTTACCCAGGAGGAGGAGGAGAGAGAGGAGGAGCGCGGCAGCAGGAAGACGAGGAGGAGGAGGAGGAGGAGGAGGAGGAGGAGGAAAAGGTACCCGTGCACCGCTACCCTTCCCTCGTTTTTGCCTTTCTGGCCTCCTGGGAGGCCCTCGTCGCAACCGCTGCATTCGCCCCGACATCCTAGTCAGAACGCACCCGGGAGAGGTTCGGGAAGTAGAGGTATCGGTTCCTTTTGGTTTCTCTTAGGGAGGGGAGAAGGAGGAAGAAGAAGACGACACATAATAATATGAGGAAAAGACGAATCCGCGTACGAAGATTACCGAACATATTAATATTAGTAATAACAAATTCGACAGTCTAAACAATCACATGCATCATACTAATCTTTCTTACCGCAGTATCAATAATTCCATAATAACCAGCATGCTACGCATACGGATAATCATAATAATAAGAAGAACAGCATACCACTACTAATAATAATAACGATTATACTTGTGTACTAATAAGATGATAAGGAGGAGGAGGAGGAGGAGGAGGAGGAGGAGGAGGAGGAGGAGGAGCTTCTCGGTACCCAACATCTGCATCGCGGCCCTGGAGGAGGACAGGGCGGCTCGAGGAGGAACGGGAGGAGGAAGAGGGAGAACTAGGATGAGCAACAGCAGCAGCAGCAGCAGCAGGATGAGCAGGAGGAGGAGGAGGAGGGGCAGGGTTGGAGGGGAATGACGAGGAGGATGGCGGAAGTGGCGGCGGAAACGGGTGCGGAGGATGGGTTAAGCGTCGATGGAATAGGTGTGCCCTGGGGGATATTCAGAAGGCAATATTTTTCGGTTATGTGTAATTTCGGTGGTCGAAAGAACCTGAATGCCAATCCGTTCAGAAGCGGAACGTGAGTTTAAACCCCCAGTTCCGAAATATTCTTCACGAGATGGCATACGTTGCGGCTGAGCTCAGTGTGATGAGCCCCGCCCTGCTGAGCTCCCAAGGAAGGCCCCGACAAACAGTTCCCCCCATGCGCCCTTGCCCTCTCCCCCCCAGACGCACACACACACACACACACCGCGGTGATTATCCTGTATGTCTGCAAGCTCCCAGATGGGCACGAAGAGGAGCAGTGGTCAAACAGATGCAGGTCCTGTGCCTACCAGTCGGAGCGACCAGCGCCCTGCCCCGACGAACATCTGGCCGCCCCGATCTGTTCTGCTCCGCCTGCACCCTGAGGGCCTCCGCGCTGCCCCGTGAAGTCCGACGCTGCGAAAAAGCTCGAAGCGCAGCGCAGCATCGCCACCGGAGCCCCCGGACCCCATCTTCCAGGCCGGATCGGGCCGTGCTGGCCTCGTGGGGCCCGGGGGCCCGAGAGCGGGCGAAGGGCCGCCCTTGCGTGCCGGAGGTTGCGGCGCCCAGGCCTCGTGGTGGTACTGGCGCGACTCGTGCTGCGCCGCCTGGATCTGAGGGGGACCTCTGCGCCGCCCCCCTCCGCCTCCGCCTCCGCCTCCGCCTCCCCCTCCTCCTCCTCCTCCTCCTCCTCCTCCTCCTCCTCCTCCTCCTCCTCCTCCTCTCCTTCTCCTCCTTCTGTCCCTTCTGTCCCTCCTCGTGCCGGCGGGAAGTGCGGGCCCATGGGGGCCCTTTCCCTCCTCGAGGCCCGCAGGCGAGTGCTTGCCCGCAGGCACGTTAAGATGCGTGCCCTTCTCACCCGAGGTATCCAGGCGGAACAAAGACCCACGGGAAGGTGAGCGCTCCTCCTTCTGTCCCCCCTCCTGGTCCGCCTCCTCCATCCCTTTTCCTGAAGAGCTCCTCCCTGCCGCACCCCCAGGCGTGTCGCTAGGGAGGGCTGGGCGTTTCGCCCGAGACTTCTCACCGTTTATGATCTTGAAGCATGACATGTGCAGCAGCTTCAGGCCGGGTCGCTTTCAAAATGTGAGTCTCGCCTTGTGCCGCGAACATTCGTCTGAAACGTTACCACCAATTTCAAGGATGGTGGGCGGGTCATGTTGAACATGTGGCTCTCGCTCCAGCGCCACGCACATTCGTCCTAAAATGTTGCAATAGTTTCTAAGATGAAGGACGGCTGTTTTTGAACATGTGGCTTTCGCCTCAGCGTTGCGCGCACTCGTATGAACGCCCATTTTAGTATTCTCAGACGGTTGTCTTCCAAATGGGACATTCACGCCATGAAAATAAGGTATTGTGGGGACTTGTGAAAAGAGAATTTTGAAGAAAGGTTCTTAGCAGCATCTTTGATGCGTCTTGGGTTTACACTGGTCCTCTTCCTCCGCCTCCCCTTCCTCCCTCCTCCCTCCTCCTCCTCCCTCCTCCCTCCTCCTCCTCCTCCTCCTCCTCCTCCTCCTGCTCCCCTCGTCAGGCCTCTTCCTCCTCCTCCTCCTCCTCCTCCTCCTCCTCCTCTCCCTTTCCTTCTCTTATTTTCCTCCTCCTCCTCCTTCTCCTCCTCCTCCCCAGCTTGTTCCTCCTCTTCTCCTCCTCCTCTTCTTCCTCCTCCTCCTCCTCCTCCTCCTCCTCTCCTTCTCCTCCTCCTCCTTCTCCTCCTCCTCTCCTCCTCCTCCTTCTCCTTCTCCTTCTCCGTCTCCTCTTCCTCCTCACTCCGAGGCCAGTTTTTAGCGCGGGCCGGGCGTTTCGCCTGAGACTTCCTCACCACGCACAACCCTGAAGCTTAATACTTGGCAACTGTTTCACAGCTGGAGGGCGGGTGGTTTTCAAAATGTGGCTCTCGCCTCGACGCCGCACACATTCGTTTGAAGAAATTGCACGGGTTTCACGGATTGAGGGCTGATGGTTTTCAAAATGTGGTTATCGCCTCAGCGCCGCGCACATCCGTTTTTCAAATTTGCAAGAGGTTCGCGGATTGAGGGCGTGTGGTTTTCAAATTGTTGTTCTCGCCTTAGTGCCGCGCACATTCGTTTGAACAGATGCAAGAGTTTCATGGATTGAGGGTGGGCCGCTTTCAAAATGTGGCTCTCGCATTAGTGCCGCGCACATTCGTTTCAACTATTTGGAAGAGTTTCACGGATTGAGGGCGGGTCGTTTTCAAAATGTGGTTCTCGCTGTAGCGCCGCGCACATTACTTGGATGGCGTTCTGGCACGATCCTGGATCGTCAAGACGCAACAGTCAGGTTCATCCGTGGCGTTGGAATAATGAGAACAATGTTTTGGCATGCTTCAGGGTCTTCAAACAGTTGTCTTCCAACGAGGCAGGTCCCTCTGTGGAAATGAACCGTTGGTAGGGGCCTATGGAGGAGGGAGCTTTGGGGGAGGGCTTATTCCAACATCGTTGGTGATTTTTGGGTTTACACTGGTCCTCCCTCTCCTCCTCCTCCTCCTCCTCCTCCACCTCTCCTCCTGCTCCTCCTCCGCCTTCTCCTCCGCCTCCTCCTCCTCCTGCTCCTCGCCTCCTCCTCCTTCTCCTCCTCCTCCTCCTCCTCCTCCGCCTCCGCCTCCGCCCTCGCCTCCGCCTCCTCCTTCTCCTCCGCCTCCTCCTCCTCCTCCTCGTCACATTCCTCCTCTCCACCTCCTCCTCCTCCTGCTCCTCCTCCTCCTCCGCCTCCGCCACCGCCTCCGCCTCCTCCTCCTCCCGTCCTTCCTTCCCATTCCTCCTCTCCTCCTCCTCCTCCTCCTCCTCCTCCTCCTCCTCCTCCTCCTCTCCTCCTCCGCCCCCTCCCTTCTCCCCGCCCGCCTCCGCCTCCTCCGCCTCCTCCTCCGCCTCGTCCTCCTCCTCCTCCTCCTCCTCCTCCTCCTCCTCCTCCTCCTCCGCCTCCTCCTCCTCCTCCTCCTCCTCCTCCTCCTCCTCCTCCTCCTCCCCCCGCGCCATGGGCGCCGCGTGGCGGCCTGGCGCGGAACTTCTCGACGCTGCGCGGCCTGCGCCGCGCTGGCGCTGCGGCCCGCTGGACGCCGCGCCGCCGAGCGCGCTCGCTGGGCGGCGGCCCTGCGCGCACGAGGGCCACGGCGTGCGCGGGCCCCGGCGGGCCTTGCAGCGCACAAGCCGTCCCCGACGGAGCTCGAGGTTTTCGGGCGTTCTCGTCGGTTCGGCGGATTCGGACGTTTGCGTCGGTCCGGACGTTCTCGTCGCCACCGCCGGATTCGCCTCGCAGTGCTGGCCAGAACGCACTTTGGGAGAGGTCCGGGGGAGTACTGGTATCGGCACCTGTTGGTTTCCCAATGCTTCTCGGCGATCGGCGCTCTTCGGCGGCGAGCGAGGGGCAGAAATGAGAAGGAGAAGGCCTTCGCAGGAGGCAGCGGGACTTCTCAGAAGCCCTCGCACCCTTGAGAAGGTTTCTTTGTCGTCGGGGAGGGTATTGCAAACTTTTACGAAGGCTGGGGGACTTCCGAGCCCTCTGAGCAGGCCCGCCCATGCTCGCTTCTCCCCCTGGCAGCACGCCGCCGATCGGTCTGCGACGTTCCTCCAGCCTCCGGGTGCCTCCCACCAGCTGCGCCTCGCCGAGAGCGTTTTGGGGGTGAGTTCTGCGCTGTTGTTCCCTACGCCTGCGCGTCCGCAGGGGATGCAAGGCCGCAGACGGACAGATCGTCCCGAGCGGCGGCCAGAGGTCCGAGTCAGGGTCCGAAAGCTACGCTCGGGGGGGTATCCGTCCTCCTCCGTCCTCCTCCGTCCTCCTCCTCCTTCTCCTCCTCCGTCCTCCTCCGTCCTCCTCATCCTTCTCCTCCTCCTCCTCCTCCTCCTCCTCCTCCTTCTCCGTCCTCCTCCGTCCTCCTCCGTCCTCCTCCTCCTCCTCCTCCTCCTCCTCTCCTCCTCCTCACCTCCTTCTCCTCCTCCTCTTCATTCCTCCTCCTCCTCTCCATCATCCTCCTCCTCCTCCCCTGTTCCTCTCCTCCTGCTCCTCTGGGCTTGCAACTCTGTCACGCCCGGCGTGCTCGCCCCGCTTCGGGCCCTGGGGCTAGTTCCAGATCGAGCCGACCCGGCTCGCAAACGGCCGCGAGGCCACCTCCTCCTCCTCCTCCTCCTCCTCCTCCTCCTCCTCATCCTCCTCCTCCTTCCCTCCTCCTATTCCTTTTCCCCCTCCTCCCCTTCATCCTCCCCCCTCTAAAGGAAGTAATGGAAACATGTCCGAAGTACCCTAACCGACACAACAAACACATTTCAGTTAGCAGACCAAATATTTCAATTAGAAAACATAGGGAGGTTCACGCGAAAAGCCCCGCGCGCACGCGCCGCACAACCACCAAACCTTCACGCGATTTCGTCATCATGTCTAGGGTTCCGGTTGTGATGTTCCCGGTGTCGCGATTCTCCCGCAAAGTCTGATGGGCCTTTTTCCACCACCACTACCAGAGGTAGGAGAGGGAGGTAGAGGAGGCAGAGGAGGAGGAGGAGGAGGAGTAGGAGGAGGAGGAGGAGGAGGAGGAGGAGAACGAGGAGGCGGAGGAGAAGAACCTCGTCCTCCCTTCTCCCCCGTCCTACATCTAGCAGCGCTGGTGGAACATGTGCCCTTCCGTGTCGGCCCTCGGGCAGTCCTGAGCCAATCGCGTCACGACGTCCTCCGGGGGCCCGGCAGCGCCCGGGTCGTCTGCGCGCAGGCCCCGATCGCCGACGGCGTGCGACCGTTCCGGCCCCGGCGTTGGCGCTCTTCGATCTCGGCCCTGCAGGGGCCCGCCCTCGGGCCCCCCGGGCCACCCAGACGGGGGCCCCCGCCAGGGGGGGGGGGGGGGGCACGGGGCGCGAGAGCAATCGTACCCCGGGGCCTTGGAGCGCGAGTCGTCTGCCAGGGAGGGGGGGGAGGAGCCGATGCCTCCGAGTAGGGGATCGTCCGCAGCATTGCATTGATGTGCCCCAGAAGCGACTTGGTCGTCGACATCCACGAAGAAGTGCGCAGAATGCTCGCAGATCTGCGAACGGTATGCGAGTTTGCTGTACACTCGACGAGAGAATCAGTTCTGGGGCAAATCAGTGCTGCAGTCGATCCCCTGCTCAAATGCCGCTGCCCTTCCTCGCTGTGGGCCTCCCCGGAGCCTCTCGGGAGGCCCTCGGCGCCACGAGTGGCGTCGGCACCCTCGGGGCGGACGAGCCGTCCACGCGTGCCCAGATGTCGCAGGCCCAGAGGTTGGCACCAACACCAAGATCGGCGGTGTGCCTCCACCGAGGGAAGACGATTCCGACCTAGGTGACGGTGGTAATATTCTGGCTTCCAAGGTGACCAAAATGTTACCACCAACACCGAAACCTAGGATCATCTTCCCCGTGTGGAGGCCACCCCCTGTGCTGGTGTTGGTGCCGAATTCCAGGCCTCCACAGAGAGCCAGCTCGGTTGAGCGAAGTCGAGGCGGAGGTTTTTCGCTGTCTCTGGCGTCTGGGGGCCCTCGCCGGGCCCTGACGAGTCGTCCACACGTACCCGGATGGCCAGCTCGATTTCGAACAAGATCGAGGCAGAGACTTTTCGTCGTTTTCGGCGTCTGGGCCCTCGCCCGGCCCCGGGGGCCGTCAGGAAGCGGTCGGCCCGGTCCGAGCGCGAGGGTCGTGAGGCAGGTCGAGGGCATGAGGACAGGTGGCCCCAGGGCGTCTCAGGACTCGCTCAGAGCGTGGCAGAGCTCTCTGTAGCGGCTGCGTCGCCCGATGCATGCTCCAGATCCACCAGCCCTCAGATATTCCCGAGCCACCCTCGTGCGGATGCTTTCGTCTGAGGAGGCTTGGGAGGCCCAGAGGATAAAAAACCTTCGAGCAAAGGCTCGGCCTCCCCCATTGAGGTTCCTTGTTTCACCATATCTTGTCCGTCCACAATGGAGGTCATTCAGGGGCAACGTTAGGGGCGATAGGCTCAAGGGGGTGCATTGAGCAGCTGCTCTTCGCCGAGAGCGTCCCGGGGTTGCCTGGATCTTCCCGAACCGCCGCCGGAGAGCCGAGTTATGACCCGAAAGCCAGGGGGCAGCTAGGCTCAGTGGGGAACGCATCGACCCCCGAGCGCCCATTCATCAAAAGAGAGGCCCGAGGGCCCGCCTCGCCCAGGAGCGAGCGGTTTTGGCATTTCGAGGGTCTGTCGCCGATCTATCGGCGGTTCCGGCTCGATCACCCCCCGAGCCGGTCCCCCAGTGATGCTCGTCGTCTGCTTCTTGGGTGATAACTCGGTTCTCCAGCGGCCGTCCGGAACGATCTGGGTTCCCCCAGAACGCTCTCGGCGAGGCGCAGCTGCTGGAAGCAGCCCTGGGCTGGAAAGCCGCCGAGAATCAGCGAACGCGTCTGAAAACCTCAAACCTCACATCTCGAAGCGTCGAGCCGGTCCCAGCGTTCTCCTCGGATGGGGGGCGCCCGAGGGCAGCGTGTCCCACGGAGCCTCATCTCCGAGCTTTCGGCCTCCAGGCACGAGCTTCCGCCCATAAGGGGGCGCGCGGAGCGGGCGGCCACGTGTTGGGGCCGGTGCACTGGGCGCCCTGACCTTTTGGCAGCAAAAGGGGAGGACGCCGCCTCCTGAGAAGCAGCCTCCTTCCAAGAAGCCTCCCCCCCCTCCCCCCATACGCCCCGCTGCGCGCCGCCAAACTGTTGCTTCGCAGGGGCCCGGCACACATGCTCCGACCGCTGCGAGTGCGGTGGCGGACTGGATTCCGCGTAGCAGACCCTCCGATCACGGTTGGCGTTGGGAAGACGGTGTGCGATGTGGCGCCGCTGGCCCGCTGATTTGCACGCGATCCCCAACCCTTGGGGGTGTGCAGCGTGCACCGAAGGAGTCCTGGCACGGGAAGGCGCACGGAAGGGGTCCTCGCAGGGGGGTCGCCTCTTCGGAGATCGATGTTGTGCGCTGTCCAGCTGCCTGCGGCGGTCCCGCCACCGTGCCAGTCTCAATCAGGCTCGGTGTCAGCTGTTCGTATCGATTAGGGCGATGACGATGAGGCTGATGACGATGGCATGATGAAGGGGATAACAGAATGAGGAGGATTGTAGCGGATGATGGGGATTAATATTGTGACGATGGAAACGGCGATGACGAGCATGAGGATGAGGATGATGAGGAGGACGCGGACGTGGTGGTGATAAGGATGAGTATGAGGATGAGGGTGATGCCGATGACGATGACGATGACGACGACGAAGACAACGACGACGATAATGGTGATGAGGATACCGATGATGATGACGATGATAATGATAATGACGATGATGATGCTGATAATTATTATGGTGGCGGTCGTTGTAATTACCATACTGGTGTTGATGATGACGACGATGATTGCGATGAAGATGATGTCGATTATGATTATGATTATTATTGCTTTGATGACGATGATGACGATGATGGTGATGGTGTTGGTGATGGTGATGAGAATGATGATAATGATGATGTCGATGATGACGATGACGATGACGATGATGATGACGATGATGATGATGATAGTGATGATGATTGTAATGCTGACGATGATGATGATGATGATGGTGATTATGATAATGATGATGGTGATACTGATGATGACGATGACAATGATGATGCTGATGATGACGACGACGAAGTTGATGATGATGATGATGATGATGATCGTGGTGATGTTGATGATGATCGTGGTGATGTTGATGCTGATGGTGCTGATGATTGTGTTGGTTGTGATGATGGTGATGCTGATGCTGATGCATATGCAGATGACGACGACGACGATGATGATGATGATGATGGTGATGATGATGATAAGGATGATGATGATGATGCTGATGATGATGATGGTGGTGGTGATTGTGATGCGGATGGTGCTGGTGATGGCCATGGTGGTGATGATGCGGATGATGATGTTGACGCTGATGCTGATGCTGATGCTGCTGATAATTATGCTGATGCTGCTGATGATGATGGTGATGCTGATGGTGCTGGTGATGGTTATGGTGTTTTTGATGGTGATTCTGATGGCGATGCTGATGATGATGACGAAGATGATGATGCTGATGATGATGGTGGTGTGGTGGTGATGATGATGGTAGTGTTGCTGCTGCTGATGATGATGATGTTGGTGTTGATGTTGATGCTGATGTTGATGATGATGATGATGATGATGATGATGATGGTGGTGATGAGGTTCATGTAGGGAAACGAACAATGACGTAAACGTAAAAACTCTGAGGTCCGCGCGGATTTCTCGGATCGGCGCTGGGGCCCCCTGGCGGCGCTTCCGGAGCCGCCCCTGGCGCGCTCCGCGCGCCAGGGAGGGGGGTCCAGCGCAGATCCAAGAAATCCGCGCGGACCTCAAAGTTTTTATGTTTATGTAATTTTTCGTTCTCCTTTGATGGTAGCGATGGTGATGGTGATGATGATGATGCTGATGTTGATTATGATTGTACTGATGATGATGGTGATACTGATGCTGATGATGAGGATGATGAGGCTGATGAGGATGATGAGGATGATGATGATGAGGATGATGAGGCTGATGAGGATGATGATGATGATGATGATGATGATGATGATCATTAGGATCATGATCATGATCACTTTCATTATCATGGTGATGAGGAGGCGGATGAGGAGGAGAAGGAGGATGGTTGTGATGGTGATGGATTATGAGGATGAGGAGGAGGATAAGGACGAGGATGACGAGGAGGAGGAGGCGGAGGAGGAGGAGGAGTAGGAGGAGTAGGAGCAGGAAGAGGAGGCGGAAGACGAGGATAGCCGTCACATCTTGTCTTCACTTCTCGAGGAGCTCTCATGAACCTACTTTGGGCCGTCTTGAGGCTGGCCTGGGCCCTTGCAGGGCAGTTTGCAGACCCTCTTGTGTCGTCTTGGGGCCCTCCTAGGCCGTGTTGGGGCTCTCTTGGGCCGTCTGGGGCTCTCTCGGCTGCATGGAGGGTGTCTTGGACCATCTTGGCGTCGTTTGGGGCCGTCGAGGGGCCCTCTGAGGCAGTATTGCCTCCCTCTGGAGGCCCTCTGCAGCCAGCTTTGGGCCGCCTTGGAGGCCTCTTGGGCCATCATGGTGTCCTTTTGAGCAATCTTGGGGCTCTCATCAGAACGAAGGTAGTATGGAGAGGTGCTGGTATGTTGGATCATTTCAAAGTAGCCGTAAAATAGGTTACGGAAGTATGCGAACAACAACATGTATTCGACACATGTAAGTTAAATGACTTTATGGTATCAGGTGTAAGCACTCAAGCGCAAACGGTGTTTGCGGCGCGCAGCGAGTGCCTTGCCGTGAAAACCGATTGTCATTGCAGCCCAGGGCGATCATGCGTCCTGCAGCGGCGCGCGGGATCGGCTTCGATGGCTCGGTTTTGGGGTCTCTCGCCGCGGGGGCGCGCCATGAATTGGCGCGGCGCGGGGCCTGGCGTCGCCCGTGCGCGTCCGACAAATTCTTAGCGAAGGGCCCGCCCATCAGCAGTTCTTATCACAGTTTCTGGTGGAATTTTCATGAGTGCCAGGGAGCGCGCGACAGGGGCGTGCCGAAATGAACCAGGGCCGCCGCGCGAGCGGTGGCAGCGGGGTCGGGGCTTTCAGCGGGGCTTCCTGCGGGGCCGCGACACGCGTGACAGTTGCGCAAATATGCCGCGCCCAGCCGCTGCCGCTAGGGCCTTCGGCGGGGTCTCCTCGTCGAGCCGCGAACTGCCTGAGGATTGGGTCGATTTTTTAACAGTTTGGGGGTATTTCGATTGGGGCACTTCGAACGCACCCAAACAAATCGCGGCCGCCCAGGGGCCGCGCCGATCGAGACCCCGCGGCGATAGCGCCGGCGTCTGGTGCGGAGCTTGGGGGGTATTTTTCTCCGCCCTGGGTCGCGGTGGTCATCTAGCAACAAGTGTGGGCGCCCTCGACTTTGCTGCCCGAGACGCTGGCGCAATCGGCGCTGGCTGGGCTGGATGCGAGCGGCGCCGTGGATGGGGGTCGCCGAGGGGGGTCGCGACGCGGACGGCCAGGGGGAACAACGGGCTTAATTTGAGAGGGCGGCTAGCAGGATGAAGAGCGCGCGAGGGGGAAGGGGGGGGGCCGCGATCGGAGGGGGAGGGGAGGTTTGGGGGGGGGATGGGGCGAGGAACAGGGAGGTCCACGTCGTCGGCGGCAGTCTGGGGGGCGTCCTTGCTGGCTTACTCGCAGGTCGCAGTGGCGACAGCCGCGCGGGCCGCGGCGCCGTGCTCTCGACGTCATCGGCGCGCGGGGGCACGCAGGACGTTTTGCCATCGGCATCCGCGCGATGATGGCACAGTAGCCACATGAGAGTTTGGATCGCAACAATGTCCGGCGGCCCGTGGCCCCTTGCAGCGGCGAGTCAGCCTGTAGCTTCGCGCGGCCCGGGCTTGCCCCCAGTGACTTTTCTCCACCTCATCGCCCTGTCCCACTCGTCCAAGGGCCCGTTCTCACCGGCCCCATCGAGGCTGCTCTAGCCGCCGCCCCCATTCAAATTCTAGTCGCCCCTTTTCCGTCCTCTGCGCCCCCTCTTCGTCCAGTGCTATTCTCCAGGCGATGTCGCACGCCTGCCCCCTCCCCTTCTACTCGCGCGCGGGCTTCGTCGGCCCTGTCGCCCTTTTCCTGGCGCCGTCGTTCCCGTCAGTGGCTGCGCTGCTGCTTCTGCCCCCTTGCCCTCGCCTGCCTACTGCCGCGTCGCCGACGCCGCTGCCGTCGCAGACGCGGCGTCGGAGATATGCATATTTGGCGGGGGTGCGTCGTCGACTCGCAAGCGAGGCGTTCGAGTTGTCTGGGGCGGGTCACCCTCGGGCGGGCGCGCGCAGTTTCGTTTCGCGCACGCCGCGTGCCACTTCGCAAATCCTGCGAGCGGTTTCTGCGCGAGTGCACAGCGGAAACATATTTTCATTTACTTCACAGCGCCCAATTTACTTATAGTATGTATGGAATTCGATGCGTTCCTGGACTCCCAGGCTGAAGGTTTCTTGGGTCGTCTCAAGCTGATGGAAGCCCGAGAGGGCGAGAATGCGAAACTCCTTCAAAAGCCAATAAGCAAATCAGTAACTCGGGTTTCTTCAGGCCCGCTGGGGGGTCCTCTTGCGGCCCGCTGCGCGCCATCTAGGAGGCACCCCTGGGCCGTCTCGGGGCCGCGCAGGGCTGAGTCCGAAAAAGCGCGCCCGCAGCGCCGAGAATGCGGAAAAGGGGTGCCCCAGCTTCAAGCTCTTCCCCCCCCCCTCCCTTCCAAAATGGGGGGGGGGGCCGGGGGTTTCCGAAGCTGCCCCTCCCCTTTTTCCCCCCCCCTTTGCAAGGGTTGCTAAACTAGTGGGGCCTGGGCGAAAGGGGGGAGGAGGGTTCGAAGCTACCCCCCTTCCTTTCTCCAGAGCAGAAGGCGAGCCCGGGCTTCCCTCTCAAAGAGGAGGGGGAGGGCTTCGGAAGCTACCCCGCCCTCCTTTTTTCTTTGGTCTGGACGCGCGCGGGGGGGGGGGGGGCGGCTTCAAACTACCCCCGACCTCTCCTTTGCAGGGGGGGGGGCTTCCGAAGCCACCTTTTCCTCCCCTTTCCGGGGCTCTGGCAAAATGGTGGAATCCCCGACGACAGGTGCGCACCGCAGCGCCAGAGAACGCATTGGAGAATAACGTCGGCCCCTGGTTCGTTTTCTCGTTACCTCGTTTTCTCGGCCCTTGGTTCGTCGTCTCGTTTTTTCCGGGCCCTGGTTCCTTATATCGTTTTCTCATTTTCTCGGCCCCTGGTTCGTTTTCTTGTTTTCTCGTGTTTTCGGTTCCTGGGTCGCGGTCTCGTTTTCTCTGATCCTGGTTTGTGTTCTCGTTTTCTCGTTTTCTCGGCGCCTGGGTCGTGGTCCAGTTTTCGCGGACCCTGTTTCGTTTTCTCGTCTTCTCGGCCCCTGGGTGGTGGTTTGGTTTTCTCGGACGATGGTTCGTATTCTCGTTTTCTCATCTTCTCGGCCCCGCGGTGGTGGTCTCGTTATCTCTGACCCTGTTTCGTTTTCTCGTTTTCTCGGCTCCTAGGTCGTGGTCTCGTTTTCTCGAACCAAGCGTTTTCTGGTGATCTTGGCCCTTGGGTCGTGGTTTCCTTGGACCCTGGTTCGTTTTCTCGTTTTCTCGTTTTCTCGGCCCATGGGTCGTGGGTCGCTTTCGCGTTTTCTCATTTCCTCGGCCCCTGGGTCGTGGTTTTCTCGGGGCCTGGTTCCTTTGTATCGTTTTCTCGTTTTCTCGGTCCTTGGGTCGTGGTCTCGCTTTCTCTGTTCCGGCTGTTGTTTTAGTTTTCTTGCTTTCTTGGCCCTTGGTTCGTAGTCTCGTTTTCACGGGCCCTGATTATTTCTATCGTTTCTCGGTTTCTCGGCCCCTGAGTCGTGGTCGTGTTTTCTCGAACCCTGGTTCGTTTTCGCGTTTTCTGTGCCCTTGGGTCGTGGTCTCGTTTTCTCGGACTTTGGTTCGTTTTCTCGTGTTCTCGGCCCCTGGGTCGTGGTCTCGTTTTCTCGGACCCTGGTTCGTTGTTTCGTTTTCTCGTTTTCTCGGTTTTTGTTGTTTTGTGTTGTTGTTGTTTTTTCGGACCCTGGTTCATTGTCTCGTTTTCTCGTTTTCTCGGCCCCTGGGTCGTGGTGTCATTTTTCCTGGGACCGTTCTTGTTTTTTTCGTTTTCTCCGTTTTCTCGTGTTCTCGACCCCTGGGTCGTGGTCTCGTTTTCTCTGATCTTGGTTCGTTGTTTAGTTTTCCCGTTTTCTCGGTTTTTGTTTTTTGCGTGTGTGTTGTTTTTTCGGGCCCTGGTTCGTTTTCTCGTTTTCTCGGCCCTTGGGTCGTGGTGTCATTTCTCCTCGGACCGTTGTTAGTTTTCTCGTTTTCTCGTGCTCTCGGCCCTTGGGTCGTGGTCTCGTTTTCTCTGACCCTGTTTCGTTTCTTGTTTTCTCGGCCCCTGGATCGTAGCCCCGTTTTCTCGGACCCTGGTTCGGTTTCTCGTGTTCTACGTTTCTCGGCCCCTGGATTGTTTTTTTTTCTCTGACCCTTTTCTCGTTTTCTCGTTTTTGTTCGGCCCCTGGGTCGTGGTGTCGTTTTCTCGGGCCCCGGTTGGTTTTCTCGTTTTCTCGGCCCCTGGGTCGTGGTCTCGGTTTCTCGGGCCCCGGTTCGTTTTCTCGGTTTCTCGGCCCCTGGGTTTTTGTTTCGTTTTCTCGGCCCCTGGTTCGTTGTCTTGTTTTTCGTTTTCTCGGCCCCTGGGTCGTGGTCTCGTTTTCTCTGACCCTGGTTCGTGTTATCGTTTCTTGTTTTCTCGGCCCCTGGGTCGTGGTTTCGTTTTCTCGGACCCTGGTTTGTTTTATCGTTTTCGCGTTTTCTCGGCCCCTGGGTCGTGGTTTCGTTTTCTCGGACGCTGGTTCGTTTTCTCGTTTTCTCGTTTTCTCGGCTCCTGGGTCGTGGTCTCGGTTTCTCGGCCCTTGTGGTTTGGTTTTCTCGGGCCATGGTTCGTTTTCTCGATTTCTCGGCCCCTGGGTCGTGGTTTTGCTTTCTCTGTCCCTGGTTCGTTTTCTCGTTCTCTCTGCCCCTGGGTCGTGGTCCCGTTTTCTCTGACCCTGGTTCGTGTTCTCGTTTCTTGTTTTCTCGGCGCCTGGGTCGTGGTCCAGTTTTCTCGGACCTTGGTTAGTTTTCTTGGTTTCTCGGCCTCTGGGTCGTGGTGTCGTTTTCTCGGACGCTGGTTTGTTTTCTCGTTTCCTTGTCTTCTGGGCTCCTGGGTCGTGTTCTCGTTTTCCAGGACCGATATTCAGTTTTTTTCGGCCTGGGTCGTGGTCTCGTTTGCTCGGACCTTGGTTTGTTTCATTGTATCGTTTTCTCGTGTTCTCGGCCCCTGGGTCGTTATCTCGTTTTCTCGGACCTTGGTTCATTGTCTCGTTCTCTCGTTCTCTTGGCTTCTGGGCTTTTGTTTCGTTTTGTCGGGCCCTGGTTCGTTTTCTCGTTTTCTTGTTATCTCGGCCCTTGGGTTGTGTTCTCGCTTTCTCGGGTCCTTGTTAGTTTTCTCGTTGTCTCGTTTTCTCGGTCCTTGGGTCGTGGTTTCGTTTTCTCGGGCACTGGCTTGTTTTCTCGTTGTCTCGTTTTGTCGGCCCCTGGGTCGTGGTCTCGTTTTATCGGACCCTGGTTCGTTATCTCGTTTTCTCTTCCCCTGGGTCGTGGTTTTTCTTTTTCTCGTACACCGCCCGGTGTACCCTGGTTCGTTATTTTGGACCCTGGTTCGTTTTCTCGTTTTCTCTTCCCCTGGGTCGTGGTTTTTCTTTTTCTCGTACCCTGGTTCGTTATTTTGGACCCTGGTTCGTTTTCTCGTTTTCTCGGCCCCTGGGCCGTGGTCTCGTTTTCTCGGACCCTGCTTCGTTTCCTCGTTTTCTCAGCCCCTGGGTCGTGGTCTCGTTTTCTCTGACCCTGGGTCGTCGTCGTCGGTCGTCGGTCGTGCGTCGTCCGTCGTCCGTCGTCCGTCGCCGTCTTCGCATGACCTCGTCCTCGTCGTGACGACCACGACGAGGTCATGTGAAGACGGCGACAATGACGGCGATTGCGGCGACAACGACGACGAGGACGACGACGGCGTCGTACAAAGACGTCGAGCGACGGCGACAGCAACGATGACGGCGACGGGGGAGGATCGTCCGGCAGGGGGAGTTCAAGGGAGGGGGGTGGTAGCTAAGCCGCCCCTTCCCTTTTGGAAAGGGGGAGGGGAGGGGAGCTTCCGGCAGGGGGGAGAAAAATTGAGAGAAGGGGTGAGGGGGGGGGGGGCTTCCCGCAGAGGGGGGTCAAGGGGAGGAGCGGGGGGGTAGCTAAGCCCCCCCCTCCCTTCGTAAGGGGGGGAGGGGGGGCTAGCTTCCCGGGTGCCGAAAGGGGGGGATGGGGGGGCGGCTGCTAAGCCCCCCCCCCTTTGGAACCAAAGGGGTGAAGGGGAGGGGGGTAGCTTCCGGCAGAGGGGGGGCAGAGGGGGGTCAAGGGGAGGGGGGGGGCAGCTTCGGAGTGGCGAAACGGGGGGAGGGGTTACGGGGTTACGGGTATGGCGACAGTGTCGGTAACATCGGGACCGCTCGGCGCGGTGCCGCCTTCCCTCAGAAGGCACTCGAACGAAGGGAGCGATTCACCTCGTCGACGCTGATGCGATGGCTGCACCGAGTGCATAGAGAAAATCTCCAACCTCGGCTCCGCTATCTGTCGGCGAGCGGGCCTGTGAAGGTACCCATTTCCATTCCTTACGTTGGGCGCGCCCCTCTCCACGCTGAAAAGAAACCCATCTCCCAATACTGGCTTTCGATGTCGACGCAATATGAACCACACGACGTACGAAAGGCTTGGGCTTGAAATGACGTTCAAATTCGTTATGTTCGGCAGCTCACTCACGGAGAAAACCCTTCTCATCTGACTCTACCATGCCCTGATCCCAGCATCGTAGCTGATCGCATTGGATTCCAACTTCGCCTTCCCTCTTCTCACACACGTTGGCTGGATCAAGGGCTAGGCTAGTAGGGTTGGGCTCCAACTTCGCCGTCCGCTTCTCGCAAAGAGGTGCTTGGGATGGCTCCGAGAAAACAGTGCGAAAGTCGCTGGCGACGTCGGGTTGCGATTTCGCCCCAGGGATGCCCTGATCGCGGAATTGCAGATGATCATGTCGGGCTCCAACTTCGCCTTCCGTCCTCTCGCACACTTCGGCTGGATCAGGGGCTAGGCTAGTAGTGTCGGGCTCCAACTTCGCCATCCGCTTCTCGCAATAAAGAGCCTGGGATGGCTCCGAAAACACCGTGCAAAAATCCCTGACGACATCGTGCGGCGACTTCGCCCTCGCCCCAGCAAAGCCCTGATCCCAGTATTGCAGGTGATCACGTCGAGCTCTACCTTCGCCTTCCCTCTTTTCGCACGCGTCGGCTGGACCAGGGGTTAGGCTAGTAGTGTCGGGCTCCAACTTCGCCTTCCGCTTCTCGCAGTGACGTGCCTGGAGTGGCTCCGAATACACCGTGCGAAAGTCATTGGCGACGTCGGGCGGCGACTTCGCCCCAGAAATGCCCTGATGGCGGAATTGCAGGTGATCCTGTCGGGCTCTAACTTCGCCCTTCATCATCTCGTACACTTTGGCTGGATCGGGAGCTAGGCTAGTAATGTCGGGCTCCAACTTCGTTGTACGCTTCTCGCAATGAAGTGCTTGGGATGACTCCGAGTACACCGTGCGAGGGTCACTGGCGACGTCGGGTTGCGACTTCGCCACATACATGCCCTGATCCCAGTATTGCAAATGATCACGTCGGGCTCTAACTTCGCTGTCCGTCATCTCGCACACTTTTGCTTGATCGGGGGCTAGGCAAGTAGTGTCGGGTTCCACCTGCGCCGTCCGCTTCTCGCAAAGAAAGGTCTGGGATGGCTCCGAATACACCGTGCGGGGGCCATTGGCGACGTCAGGTTGCGACTTCACCACATCCCGCCACGACATGCCCTGATCCCAGGATTGCAAATGATCACGTCGGGCTCCGACTTCGCCTTCCGCCATCTTGCACTGATCCCAGAAGTGTAGGTGATCACATTGGGCTCTAGCTTCGCCTTCCTTCTCGCACACGTTGGCTGGATCATGGGCTTGGCTCGTAGAGTTGGGCTCCAACTTCGCCTCGCGCATCTCGCAATGCCGTGGCGGTTGTAGCCACTGCTCTTCCAGCCCCCACGTCCATGCCAAGTCCTCCCGAGGCTGCCACTGTCTACTATGCTGCATCTTGCGGAGCTGCCCCACCTCGCGGGTCAGGCGGTGGATGGCTTGTTCAGCCGACCACTGTGCCCAAGCCCGGCGGGCTTTGCGCTCTCGTGGGGTGAGCCTTGGGCGCCACGCTTCGGCACCCATCCCGTAGCACAACTAAACTCCAGTGTTCGTTGATGTCAGAAGCGGTCAAACAGGCGACAGCCGCGACAGCATCCCTCAAGCACCGCGGGGAGGTCCTGGAGTGGCCTGGGCAAGAAGCCTGGGCCGAAGTTGCTTGAGGAAAGGGGGGGAGGGGGGGGTAGCTTGAGGGGGGAGGCGAAAAAGGGGGGGAGAGGGTGGGAGCTTCCAGCAGGGGAGGTGGAAGGGAGGGGGGGGTAGCTAAGGGGGGACCACCCCCCTTTGCTCAGGCGCTGTGGGCGCGCTCTCCCTTAAGTCTGGCATGTCCCTCTACAGGAAGAATATACAATAATAGTGAACAAATTGTATTATGACGATTTGTCATGCTCTTTTTATTTCTTGATCATATTTTGACTATTCTTAATTGTTCTTCCGCAATCCGCTTGTAGGAGGACACGCCCGACCTAAAGCTAGGGCCGCCTTCGGGGCCATTTAAGGCCGTCTTCCAAGCATCGTGGGCCATCTAGGTGGCTTTGGTTGCTTGCCTGGGCTGTCTTAGAATCTCGGGACTCGGATCACTTGTTTTTAGTAGGGATCGTGGCCAAGGGAGTTTCGGGAGAGGGGGGCGATGCATGCAGGGAATGCGAGTAGAGGGGAGGGTCCCCAAATTAGAATATAAAAATCCTACCAGACAGCTCTTGGCAGTCTTCCACGCCTCCACGTGCACAAAGCAAGGAGGCGGATATTTCAGTTTTCGAAAATAAAGCAGAGGATTGGCAACAAGTAGGAGAAGCCGGGACGATTGAGGAGGTCGCCAAGATGAGCCAGAACGCGACGTTGGATGATAGAAGAGAAGAAGGGCATCAGTTTCAGTCGGTTGTTTCCGTCGGAGAGGTAGCATCGGGGTCACATCCTCGGCGCGTGTCCCGGGGTGGTTAGTCGGAGTGGTGTGTGTGTGTGCGATATAGCAGTTGCCCGTTTTGTAGCCTCTTGCGAGCCAATAGCCAGTGTTCATTCGACACGTGAGCCATACAGCACACAATGCAAAGCAGGGCCGAGACCAATTGGAGTGACATCGCAGGGTTGCAGGTTATATCAGCAACGATCGTTTCAGTTTCGTTCCTTGCGCAGTGACCCACCTTCTACTCGAACTCCGCATTGTGTACCCATTGGGGTGAATGGAAGCAATGGGTGTTGAGGGCAACGTCTGGCGATCCCGCCCTCTGAGGTCCAGGCGAGCCAGCTCCTTCCAGTTCCTTTTCAATATCTTCCCGCTCATGAACTTGCTCTTCGGTCTGAGCCCGCCAGCGGTGGATGCCGCCTCCTCCCCGTCCCCGCCCTGCTCGCGCTCCTCCCTTCGTCCTCCTCCTCCTCGTCCTTCTCCTCCTCCTCCTCCTCCTCCTCCTGCCTTCCTCCTCGCCCCTCGCCTCCGCAATGGCTCAGACTGAATGCGTGTTGCGCTCCTCGCCCCCGACTGCGCCCCAGAGGCGCCACGCCCCCTCCGTGCATCCGTCTTCTGCGCAGGCTTTCATGGCATGGCCTTTTTCCTGTGTTGTGGTTCCCCACCGGAACTTTCTCGGTGCTTCAGCGTGGTGCTCCCGCCACAGCGTGGGCCTCATCTTTGGATCGGCGCTGTGCTCCCGTCGTCCAGGATGGAGCTCTCGACCCAGAGCGGGCTACTTTTCGGGACCCGAGTCCTTCCTCATCGTTGTCGCCCCCCTCCTTGCCCCTCTGTCTGCCCCTGGTCCTCCTGGTCCTCTTACTCCTTCTGGTCCGGCTCTTGTTGCTGCTGTTCGTTCTCGTCCTCCCTCTTTCCCCCTCCTCCTCTTGCTCATCCACCACCTCCTCCTCCAATGTACGCAGCTCCCTTTCTTACGATTGCGCGTAACATGATGAGGTCCTTTTTGGAGTTCCAGGCCTGGTGTGACTCGCATCGGCAGTCGGCGGACATAAATCATCAGCGCAATGGGAAGGGATGGGTGGGATGGGTGTAATGTTATATGTGGCGCGAGCGCACGCAGCTTGGCATATTCCTCTCTCTCCTCTCTCTCCCTCTCTCGCTTTCTCTATCTCTCTCTCGCTCTCCGTTGTTTATGTTTCTCTTTCTCTCTCTGTTATGTCTGTATGTATATCTTTCTCAATACATATAAATATCAGGGCGAGGGGGCCGAACGGCCATTCACTGTCCCTGGGCGTGTGGCTGAAGTGAGGTTCCGCGGTGCGGATTGTTGTTGTGTTGTTGCTGTTGTTGAGCTCTCACTTTGAAAGAATAAGTCTAGTTCATTCCCTCTGCACGGTGCACATTCTGGTTTTCAAATAAAGTTTTCCTCCAGGAGCTCGCACCCTGTCTTGTGCAAGGGAGTCTTCCTCCTCAGACCGGCCCCCTGGCCCCCGGTTTACAACAACAACGGCTCCCGCCTGACACCTCCTCACAAAAAAAATTGAGAATCGCGCTCTCGCGCGGAACTTCCCCATAATGTATGCAGGAATCGCGCTCTCGCGTGGTCTTTCCTCGCAATGTATTCAGACGCCGCGCTCTGGACGCTCAGGAATCACGCTCTCACTTTTATTTTTCTGACGATTTACCTTGGAATCGCGCTATCGCTCAAGACCTCGCGATTCATGCAGGACTCACGCTTCAGCAACCCGCCTGCTCGACCTGGCCGCCTGGGCCCGCCTTCCCGACCCGCCCGTTAGGGTTCACCCGCCCAATCAGCCTTTCTCGTTCTGCCATGTGTTTTCTATTCCTAGCCCCTCTCCTGCTAATCTCTCTTGTTCTCCATCCTTTCCCTCCGCCTTCCATCCGTCCTCTCTTCCCTTGTTGTAGGGGCTGCACCAAGTACACGTGGCAGGTAAAGAAGATATACCCCCAAGGGGAGTACGATCGAAGACGAAGAGGGCGGGTATCGAAAGTTTCGGATATACGTGCTGAATGGTACGCAGTCAGGGCGAATGATTTTTAATCACGGACATTTCATTTATAAAGAGCAGTTATTGTTGATCAGCCTTGCCCGGTGCACATCACGCTTTTCAAGTCAAATTCTCCTCAAGGGGCTCGAACCCTGTCTTGTACAAGGGAAAGTCTTGGTGCTCAAACTGGCTCCCTGGCTCCCAGTTTACAACAACAACGGCTCCCGCCAGACACCTCCTCACAAATTATTTGAGAAACGCGCTCTCGCGCGGGACTTCCTCATAATGTATGCAGGAATCGCGCTTTCGCGTGGCCCCCGCGAGTGAATTTCCTAGCAATTTACTTGGGAATCGCGCTACCGCTCGAACTTTCTTCATGATGGATTGACGCTTCAGCGACTCGCTCGCTCGATTTGGCCGTCTTGACCCGCCCGCCCGACCTGCACGTTAGGGTCCGCCCGCCCGACTCGCCCGTCTGGTTCTGCCGCTTGTTGTCCTGCTCCTAACCATCCTCCTGCAGATCTCCCTCGTGTTCCATCCTTCTCCCTCCCCCTCCCATCCGTTCTCTCTTCCCTTGATTTAGAGACTGCACCAAGTACACGTGGGAGATAAGGAAGATATACTTCCCTCAGGGCTACGATCGAAGACGAAGATGGCGGGTATCGAGGGTTGGGATACACGTGTTGAATAGCACGCGAGCCGATACGAGCGAGCAGTCTAAATTTGTGTGTTGTTGAATTCTCATCCCTAAAGAACAATTATTGCTGATCCCCCCTAGCGCACATTGTGTGCTTTCAGTTAAATTGTTGTCGCTTCGCGAATCCCCACCAGCCCATCCAGAAACGATGCCCAGAGGAATTGCCTCGATCAGAGAAGTGGGCAGCACACAGAGGAAGCCATTATGAGACATCTTGGGATATCTTGAGCCATCTTGGAGGTCATTTTGGGCTCTCCCAGACGCTCTTGGAGTCATCTTAATCCGTGCCCCCCCCCAAGAGGCCTCCATGTGGCTAAAACCTGTGTAGAATCAATGATTAGGCATTCTCGCCGAGGCCTCTTGGAGCATCTTGGGTGCATCTGGGGGGGCTCTTGGGGCCTCTTGGGGGTCTCTTGGGGGCCTCCGGGGGGCCTCTTGGGGGCCTCTTGGGGCCATTTTGGGGCCATCTTGGGACCTCTTGGGGCTTCCTGGGCGCTTCTTGGGGCCATCTTGGAGGAGATCGATCAAACAAGAGGGGGGGTTTAATTAGCGCCCCCCCTCGGAAGCCCCTAAAATCGCCTCTTGGACCCCTCTTGGAACGCTCTTGGAGTGCTCTTGGGCGCTCTTGGGGCCGTCTTGGGGCTCTTTTGGGGCTCTCTTGGGGCCCTCTTGGGCCATCTTGGAACCATCTCCAGGCCTCGGATGGCCATCGGAAGCGAAAAGGCGAGAAAGCAAAAATCATTGATTTTCCTTAGGTTTTGGGACGATTTTGGCCTCTTCGGGGCCTCCTTGGGGAGCTGTTTGGACTTGGAGTTATCTTGGGGCCGTCTTTGGGCTTCTTGGAACCATCTTAGGAGCCATCTCGAGCGATCTTGCGCTATCTTGAGCCATCTTGGAGCTCATCTTGGGTTCTCTGAGGCGCTCTTGGAGCCGTCTTGGGCCATCTGGGACGCTCTAACTACCCGCGGCCCCCCCCGTCCAGGTCCAGGGGAGGGGGTAGGGGGAGGGGTAAACCCCTCCCCAAGGGGGAAGAGGGAGGGGTGGAAGAGGATCTGCTCTAGACCACCTACGCCCAGAGGGCTGGTGGGACTCAGCAGCTGGTCCAAGAGCGAACGCAAAAACCATAGCAATCATCAGACAGTTCTCGTCTGCAAGCCCTGCCGCAGTCTGGGCTACCACCCAGACGACGTGGAGACGTACACATGCCAGAGGTGCAAGGGCCAGTTCGGGGCCAAGAAGTTCGATGCGATGATGCTCAGCAATTACAACTACCATTCACGGCATAAACTCGAGTGCAAAGAGTGCGCCGCGGCAGCGGAGAGGCGGGTGAAAGAACTGCGTGGGAAGTTGAAGGGCAGCAAGCGTCTCTGTAAGTGCTTTTGCCCCATCCACCAATTGAAGTGCCCGTTGGCCCCGGTCGTGTATCACGAGAAGCGCTGGCCGGGCAGCGACACAGGGATAACCGCCGAGGAGCGAAAGTTCCTGGACGATCTGAATCCGCAGCCCGCCTGGTGGAGAAAGGCCTGGGGGCGGGGCGCCTAGAGGATGGCGCGCGGCATCCATGGAACCCTCTCAACGTTTTTACGCAATTTTCGCGCTCGGCGCAGTTCTGAGGCACAGCGAGGCGCGCTCTGCGCAGTGTCTACAGACGGTGGACGCCTCTACAGACGGTAGACGTTTCGGTTCTCTGGCGCGAGCGCCTGTCTCTCTCTGAGTTTGGAGCAGCGAGTGTTCCGATCACGCGCTGCCCGTAGTGCGACGTTCGCGCGTTGGTGCGTCTGGAGTCTGGAGCCACTGCCATGCGCGCTCGGCGCGGCGAGGCGTTCTATGTTTCTCGGCCTTGACGCGGCGTTCGCACCTGGCCCAATTCGGGACATTTCCGTTGCGCGCACGGCGCGGTGACTTCCAGACGCATCCATCGGAGGTAATGAAACGCGCTCTGCGCAGTTCTCTGAGCAAGTTCTCGGCGCCGTATGCCAGGCTGCCGAGTAAGCCTGAGTAAGCCGTGAGCGGCGGAGATGAGGACATACAAATCGTCAGGGTCGCCGTCGCCATTATCGTCGCCGCTTCCGCCTTCGTCTTCGACGTCGTCCCTGCAAGTTTAGCTGATAGCCATTGTCAGCGGGGTTATGTTTAGAAAGCCTTGGAGAGTCCGCGGACGTCCCTGGGGCTTTCAAAAAACGGCCGGCGCAAGGCCACAACAAAACATTTTAAATGGTCGCTCCAGGCTCTGTTAGAGCATGCGCATGGTTTGGCCGGGTCGTCGTCGTCGGGCCGTCGTCGGCGTCGTTATCGCTGCCGCCGCCGCCTTGGTCGTCGTCGTCGCCCCGCCCCCAGGTGGGGCCGTCTTGGAGCTCTCTTGAGTTTCTCTTGAAGCCGTCTGTTGGATTTATGGAACGAGCTTGGGGCCTCGGAAGGGCATAGGATGAAAAAGTCGAGAAGCCCATCGAGTGACGATAACCCTACGAGTTGCCCTGATCAAAGAAGTGGCGGAGCATGTGGAGAAACAAAAGGCCGGAGAAACCGTCAAGCCCCAAGAGGACGAAGGAAGAGGAATCGGAGCAGGAGGAGGAGAAGAAGGAGCCTTTTGGGGGTTTGTTGAGAGGCCATTGGGCGCTTCTTGGGGCGTCCTGAGCGCGTCTTGGGGCGCTCTTGGAGCGCTATGGGGAGCCTTCGGGGCGCTTTTGGGGCCATCTTGGAGGGAGTCGATCAAACAAGAGGGGGGGTTTAATTAGCGTCCCCCCTCGGAAGCCCCTAAAATCGCCTCTTGGACCCCTCTTGGAACGCTCTTGGAGTGCTCTTGGGCGCTCTTGGGGCCGTCTTGGGGCTCTTTTGGGGCTCTCTTGGGGCCCTCTTGGGCCATCTTGGAGCCATCTCCAGGCCTCGGATGGCCATCGGAAGCGAAAAGGCGAGAAAGCAAAAATCATTGATTTTCCTTAGGTTTTGGGACGATTTTGGCCTCTTCGGGGCCTCCTTGGGGAGCTGTTTGGCCACTTGGAGTTATCTTGGGGCCGTCTTTGGGCTTCTTGGAACCATCTTAGGAGCCATCGTGAGCGATCTTGCGCTATCTTGAGCCATCTTGGAGCTCATCTTGGGTTCTCTGAGGCGCTCTTGGAGCCGTCTTGGGCCATCTTGGACGCTCTAACTACCCGCGGCCCCCCCCGTCCAGGTCCAGGGGAGGGGGTAGGGGGAGGGGTAAACCCTCCCCAAGGGGAAGAGGGAGGGGTGGAAGAGGATCTGCTCTAGACCACCTACGCCCAGAGGGCTGGTGGGACTTTCCCGGGTGTCGCACCCCTATCCCACCAGCCCTCTGGGCGTAGGTGGTCTAGAGCAGATCCTCTTCCACCCCTCCCTCTTCCCCCTTGGGGAGGGGTTTACCCCTCCCCCTACCCCCTCCCCTGGACCTGGACGGGGGGGGCCGCGGGTAGTTAGAGCGTCCCAAGATGGCCCAAGACGGCTCCAAGAGCGCCTCAGAGAACCCAAGATGAGCTCCAAGATGGCTCAAGATAGCGCAAGATCGCTCACGATGGCTCCTAAGATGGTTCCAAGAAGCCCAAAGACGGCCCCAAGATAACTCCAAGTGGCCAAACAGCTCCCCAAGGAGGCCCCGAAGAGGCCAAAATCGTCCCAAAACCTAAGGAAAATCAATGATTTTTGCTTTCTCGCCTTTTCGCTTCCGATGGCCATCCGAGGCCTGGAGATGGCTCCAAGATGGCCCAAGAGGGCCCCAAGAGAGCCCCAAAAGAGCCCCAAGACGGCCCCAAGAGCGCCCAAGAGCACTCCAAGAGCGTTCCAAGAGGGGTCCAAGAGGCGATTTTAGGGGCTTCCGAGGGGGGACGCTAATTAAACCCCCCCTCTTTTTTGATCGACTCCCTCCAAGATGGCCCCAAAAGCGCCCCGAAGGCTCCCCAGAGCGCCTCAAGAGGGTCCCAAGAGGCGCCCAAGATGCCCCAAGGCGCCCAAAAAGCCCTCCAAGAGGCCCTCAAAAGACCCCCAAGAAGCTCCTTCCCCTCCTCCTCCTCCTCCTCCGCTTCTTCCTCCTTCTCCGTCCTCCTCCTCCTCCTCCTCCTCCTCCTCTTCCCCCTCCTCCTCCTCCTCCTCCGACGACGAAGACGACGACGACGACGACTCCTCTTCCATCCTCCCCCTCTCGGGGTCTGTGACAGCTTCCCCCGCCCTTTGTTATTCTGCATGCTCCCCGACTTCCCTGATCACCTCAACTCCCCTGAGCATCGTTTCTGGATGGGCTGGTGGGGATACGCGAAGCGTCAACAATTTCTTACAAGTCTTGCGGCTCATATTGATTTCTGGCTGCCTGGGCCCGCCTTCCCGACCCGCGTGTTACGGTCTGCCCGCCCGATCTGCCCGTCTAGTTTTGCCACGTGTTTTCCACTCCTAACCCCCCTGCTGCTACTCCCTCTCGTGCTTCATCCTCTTCACTCCCTCGTGTCCATTCCTTCCTGGCTGCCGCGCCTCAGGCGGTGGCTCCCGCACCCTGGGTCTGTGGCACCTTGGACAACCACGCCCCTGCTCCCGCATCCTGTTCGGTGGCACAACGTTGCACTTCGGCTCAGCGGTGCTCCCTACCTGCCTGGGCGTCGCCTCTTGGATACCAGGCGAGTCCTCCTCTGCCGCCATTTGAGGCTGGTGTACGACGCGCCGTTGACGGCATCACCACCACAGCATTTTGCTTCTTCCGGTACTTCGCCGCCGGGTTCTTGTCCAAGGCGTTCCTGTGCAAGCACATCGTCCTCGGCACCGCCTGATTCCGGGGCTTTGCCCTTCCTTGTGGCCCCCTCTCGTTAATTCAAGCTGTGCGCGGCCCGCTTAGCTTCGACCGGAAGAGGTGCGCTCTCGACCCGCGGATCAAAAAAAAACATTCCTTCCATCCGGCCTCTCTTCCCTTCGTTTAGGGACTGCACCAAGTACGCGTGGCAGGGGTGTACGATCGAAGACGGAAAGGGCGGGTGCCGAGGGTTTGGGATGCACGTGTTGAACGGCACGCGAGCAGGTAAAATCGGACAGTCTTAAAATGATTGTTGTTGTTGTCGTCGTCCTTGCTGGCAACCCCCCGCGACCCACCCGCGACCCGCCCCGCGACCCACCCCGCGACACACCCGCGACCCATCCGCGACCCACCCGTGACCCACCCCGAGCCCGCCCCCTGTTTTCTCATCCGCAATTGCGGGGTGCTACGTATACTATATCAGAGTGAGAGGGCCGAGCGTCCATTCACCCGCGGTGCAGATTGTATTTGTTGTTGTTGTTGTTGTTGGTATTGGTGTTGGTGGTGGTGTTGGTGATGTTGTTGCTGCTGTTGTTGTAGTTGTAGTTGTAATTGTAGTAGTTTGTAGTAATAGTAGTAGTAGTAGTAGTAGTAGTAGTAGTAGTAGTAGTAGTAGTAGTAGTAGTAGTAGTAGTAGTAGTAGTAGTAGTAGTAGTAGTAGTAGTAGTAGTACGTTGTTGTTGTTGTTGTTGTTGCTGTTGTTGATGATGTGTGGGTTGTTGCTGTTGTTGTTGTTGTTGTTATTGCTGTTGGTGTGGTTGTTGTTGTGGTTGTTGTTGTTGTTCGTCGTGGCGTTGTTGCTGCAGCTGTCGTTGTTGATATTGTTGTTGATGGTGAGGTGATACTTTTGTTGTTGGTGATATTTTGTTGCTGATATTGATGCTGTTGTTCGGTGTTGTTGGTGGTGGTGGTGGTGTTGTTGGTGTTGTTGCTGCTGCTGCCACATTTGCTGTTGCTGTTGTTGTTGGTGGTGGTGGTTTGTTTTATTGTGTGTTGCTGTTGCTGTTGCTGTTGTCGGTGTTGTTGTTGTTGTTGTAAATGTTATTGTTCGTGTTGGTTGTTTGCTGTTTGTTGTTTGCTGTTTATTGTGTGTTGTTTTTTGATTGCTGTTCGTTGTTTGTTGTCGTCGTCCCACCCGCGGTTCGTGCCGCGACCCACCTGCGACGCACCCGCGATCCACGCGCGACCCCCCCGCAACGCACCCGCGACACACCCGCGACCCACCTTGCGACCCAAACGCGACCCACTCGCGACACACCCGGCGACTCACCCGCATACATATATATATGTATGTACGGATGTATGTATGTATGTATGCATGTATGTATGTATGTATATATGTATATAGATATACCGTTTTTTGTCTTGTGTTTTTCTCCTCTCCCTCTCTCTCTTTGTCACACCTTCTCTCCAATTTGGTTCAAAACTAGTCAGATCCTCCTTTGCGCCCCCCTTCCCCTTCTCCCCTTTCGTCCCTTCGTTCCCTCTGTTCCTCTTCCGGGCCACCGCCAGGTTAACTTCGGCGAGGAGGCCAGGGCGGTTAGCAACGTGGCAGCCGCGGGCACAAGTTTTCCAGTCGGGGTCCCCACAGACCGCGCCAGGGGGGAGGGTATTTCCCCACCCCTGCATTTTCCCCTCGCCCTGTATCTTTTGATGCCTCTCTCCATCTCGCGTTTTTTTTTTTTTTTTTTTTTTTTTTTTTTTGTTTCTTCGTCTCTCTCTCTCTCTCGCTCTCTCTCTATGTATGATCTCTCTCTTTTTTTCTCTCTCGCTCTCTCTCGTCTCTCTCAGCACCTCTCATCTCTCTCCCATCTCTCTCTCATCTCTTTCACTCTATATATATAAGTTACAACACGTAGTAAATGTGTATCTTGTTGTTGTTTTTTTGTTTGCTCTCTCTCTTAATATATCTCTGTGGGTCCTCTCTATCACCTCTCTCTCTCTCGGCTCTCTCTCTCTCTCTCTCTCGATATAAATATAGATAATATATATTATATATATATATATAATATATATATATACATATATAAATACGTATGTGTGTATAGCGTGTACCTGTATATCTCTCCTCTTCTCGCCCGGGAGGGGGACGAACGAGTTGGGGGGGCGTGCCAACATAAAGTCTCTCTCACTCTCCCTCTCTTTCGCTCTCTCTCTCTCTCTCTTTTCTCTCTCTCTCTCTCTCTCTCTATGTATATATGTATATATATATCCCTACTTCATCGTGCACCCCTATTATGTCATTCAGGGCGTCATGGCTTCGTTCGAGGACATCCATCATGCGTTTTGGGTGATGTCTGGCATTTTGCACGGGGTGCGGTTTATCGCCCTCGCTCTTTCCCCGTTCCTTTGCGACTCACTCAGAAGTCTGCATTGGGAAGAAAAGGATGGGCGCTGTCCGAGCATGCGCGGGCGGAGAAAACCACGCAAAAGGCATGCAACATTGCATCTCTTGGGCTTCAAGAGCAACAAACGGCGATACGAGCCGCGATCATCATCACACGCGCGAGCCTCAGCATCATCCTTGCGGATTTCATTTGCGTGTGATAATGGTCGCGGCTCGTATCGCCGTCTGTTGCTCTTGAAGCCCAAGAGATGCAATGTTGCATCCCTTTTCGTGGTTTTCTCCGACCGCGCTCGTAAGACAGTGCCGGGTTGTTTGGGCGCGTCCGGGAATTCATTGGTCCTAAACATACCCTTACCCGGGGTAAGTCTGGGTGAGAAAGGGGCCGTCCGCTGGATAGGGCGTTAGCCGCTGCGCCCGATCAGCCTGCCGCGCGCGCGCTGGTTCAGCATTCGCGCGTTAGGACGCAAGCGACACGCTGAATGGCTGGCTGATCGATTGCAACGACATGCCCTGGTTTGCGTCAGGGACATCTGGGGGCATCCGGGGTGTCCGCGGGGATGAAAACAGCAATGGAGTGGTGGTGCCTGTCCCGTTCTGGGGACAGGCACCACTGCTCCGTTGCGTTTGGGCCTGCCCGCAGGGGCGTCGTTGCAATCTCAGGCTCCCCCGGGGGTCGCTGCGGCCACGTTCGGGACAGCTCTCGGGGACCGCGCGTGCACCCGAGAGCGATTTCGGCCAAATGCCACTTCGACTAGGTACGGATCTGTCTCCGGGGGTACCATCAACGCGCGTAGGCGACGGTACCCCCCGACACGCACCCGGACCTAACTCGGGTGACGTGCGGCGGGTTTTCCAGGGAAAAGCCCCTGGCGACCGCGCCTGGCGTTCGGGGCCCCAGGCGTTTGGGGCGAACGTGGGATTGCAGCGGCGCCTGCCCGGGACACCCAGGACGCATTTTGCGCGTCGAGCCCCAAACGCTTGATTGTGCGCCTTCATGGGCGCACTTTTGCACGAGCTGTTCGAGCCCGACAACGGGCCACTCTGCCGATTGGAACGCCCGCGCCTTCGGTGCCAGCGGATGCCCGGAGAGGCCAGCGTCCTGTAATGTTCCACGGGCCGTCGCATCTGCACTTCTGCAAACGCCGTCGGCTGCGGCGCGTCGCTCCCCCCGCCCCTTACCACCCCGCCTGGGTAAGGGTGCAGGTATCCGAATTCGAGGTGGTCGCAGAGTTGCTGTACCCTGGCTGTTGGATGGGTCCGACAGTTACCCTTGGGCGCTCATATTCCTGTTCGATTATTCTTATAACGGAAAACCCCTTTCTGACCCCCCCCGTATATAGATTCGGCCCTGGGCGCTCCCACCGACGTCAATTCGAATTTCGGTTTCGGGAGCCTCCCCCGGCCATCCCCGGACGGCCCCGCAAAGCCCCAAGGCGGCCCAAAACCGTTCCATAACTTATACCGCTGCATCACTACGAAATTGATTTACCCAAGAATTGAAACGCCAAGTAAAAATTTACTTGATTTTTTGTAATTGCGCGGGTCATAGGGGGGTAGGCTGAGTGGACGGGTGCAGGGGCATTCCAATGTTCGACCCGTGCGACACTGCGATAATGATACACACGCCCAGCATGCGTAGCCAGTTCGGGGTCGGCTTCTGTTTTGCGTTGTCGGCCCTCGCCGCGCTCCCAGCTACAGGCCGCATGCGTCGCCACCACTGGTGCGCGGGTCGTGGAGCAGGACAAGAACTGTGAAAGGCGACTCAAGGGTGGACGAATCCTACCCACCCGCAATGTCACGGAATCTGCGCCGCAGGTCCTGAATTGCAAGTGGCGGGGCCCGCCCACAGACAACGTGAAACGCGACCACGACGGACGCGGTCGCCCACCGTGCAATCAAAGGTGGTGCCACCAGGAAATTTGGCCCACTAACGCGGTCAAGGCGCCCCAAGCCACAAGACGTCAAGCCATCATCCTTTCCCGACATCCTTGGCTGCTGCCTCGGCCGTCCAAGGGTACCCTTGGCGGCACATTCATCCTTGCCGTTTGGGGTTGAAGCCCGTTGCACGGCGGCGTCGCAGGGATGGGGGAGGCAAGGGTACCCTTGGGGATCCCTCCGTATCCTTGCCCATGTTCTCGTTTGGGCGGGCGCATCCCCGCGCGTTTCTTGCCGCGTAATGGCGTTGCACGGCCCCTTGGGCATCCTTGCAGATTTTTGGGCTGTCGCCTTCTCCCCGATCTTGGGTCAGTTTTGACCCGGCAACGGTATATCTTCATGTTCCCCACGCCCCCTTCTTTGCCTCCCCCCCCCCCCCCCGCGGGAGCTTGTCACCCGCTGCTCTTCTGAGGCGCCCTTGGCCCATGATGGCATCCAGATTCAAAAATGTACCATTGGTTTTCCTCAAGCGGTTTCCGTGGTGACACGTGTCACCTGCTTTTCTTCTGAAGATTCCCTGGCTCATGTTGGCGCCGAGAATCAAACGATTACGTTTGGTTTTCTCCAAGCGGTTTCCGCGGTGACACGTATCGCCCGTTGCTTTTCTGAGGCTTCCTTGGATCATGGCGGCGCCCAGAATCAAAAATGTACCGCTGGCTTTCCTCCAGCGGTTTCCTCGGTGACACGTGTCACGAGTTGCCTTTCTGAGGCTTCCTTGGTTCATGTTGGCGCCCAGTCAAAAATGCACAGTTGGTTTTCTCCATGGGGTTTCCGCCGTGGCACGTGCCATCCAAACGGTCACATCCAGTTCGTCATTTGGTGTCGTGTTTGCCTGTCATACCTTTTCTCCCGTGGCACTTTTCCACGCTAGTCGGCGGCGTGCGGTTAACAACTTCTCAGTAAGTAACCTTCGTCGATTTTCCTGTTCCCTGCTCCTCCCCTTCCGCCAACGAGCAGCTCACCAGAAGAGATATTATAACAAATTGTGCGTGCATGCTTTCCACGCCACGCTACCCCAGCCCATGTCGTACTCAACGGGATCCTGCCCTCCATTTTCGCTGGAGGCACTAGGTTCTATTACACCCAATTATATTTAGACACTACGCTGGCTTCGTGTTATGCATATTTAGAGCGTTGAAGATCTACTCTGCACTAACGTGCCCGACCGCCCCCTCTCCAACCCCAACTCCTACACATGCTGTGATCAAGGTCAACCGCATCTCTGCAACTATCCTGCGCCGTACGATTCGTAGCATTAGCGTGGTCCGCAAACCTACCCCGCAGCTCATCCCGCCTCACCCTGGCATATTCAAACGCCAGCCAGACGCTATCCACATGTAACGGTGGTGCAAAGGGCGGCAAGACCGAGTTCGACGCGGGCGTCTCCTCAGGGTTCGACGCGTAGATTTCGTAACACACGCGGCCGCCATGGCGGCGTCCACGACGCAAATGTCACCGCGGTAGCACAGCGCAACTCAACGCCCAATCCGCATGCGCAGACCACGTGCACATTTCCTGCTCAATCTATCCAATGCCCGCTCCCCCCATCAGGCTTTGCTCTACACGGGCTCCTGCAACTAATCACAACTCTTGTGTACCAGTGCAATATACCTCCTTACCTTGTCCAATGCACAGCCAGCGCTGCTCTTCTTCGTTTGCCGCGACTGTTAAGGCGTCGTTGCTATTTTGATGTGGATCGCCATATGCTTTAATGTATTCATCCTACGCGAACTTTACGGCGCGCCTGCATCGCGCAATTTTAGCCCCCCCGCCGCTCCCCCTCCCGCCCCTACCGCCACCCCTCATCCCACCCGACCCCACTCCATCGCGACCCCGCTCTGTTCGCGCCCTTCCCCCCCCCCCCCCGCGTCCGCGCGCAACGCCCGTGCACAGCAGCGCCCGCGCGTGGCATCTGTGCGCGAATGTCCATGCGCCACGTCGGTGTGCCACGCGCACGCGCGACGCCTACGCACAAGTCCCGTGCGCCGCATCCGCGCCACAACGCTGCGCCCTTCCCATGGTTCATGGCCACCTATGGAATTGCACCCAAGGCCCCAGTAGAGACGCTTACATGCGTCCGCACCGCGCATCATGCCGCACCCTCGCACGGACCGTGGCCCCATAGGGGGCTCCATCTGAGCCCCCTGTGGCGACGTGGACACGCGTCCGCGCCACCGATTACGGCGCGCCCCATCACGCGGTTCGCGGCCCCACATGGTGCTCCACTTAAAGCACCCGTGGCGACGGTCGCACGCCCCTGGGCCACCCATCGCGGCGCGCCCTCGCGCGGTTCGTGGCCCCAGAAGGATCTCAACGAAAAGCTGCCCAACCATTGCGACGCTCTCGATCACGCGGCCCGTCTCCTCAGAAAGAGTTCCACCCATGGCCCCAGTGGCGAAGTTCGCACGCGCGCGCGCAACCCATTGCGGCGCACCCCTCGCACGGTCCGTGGCTGCATCGGGGTTTTCACTTGAGGCGGCGTCGTACAAGCGTCCGTGCCGCCCATTACGGTACGCCCCATCACGCGGCCCGTGGCCACATGAGGAGCTCCACATAAAGTCCAAATGGCGACCTTTGCCCGCGCCGTTCGCGGGCCCATATGGAGCTCCAAGCGACGTGTACTGCGTTTGGCCGCCTATGACGGCACGTGCACGTGCGGCTGCGCCGCCCATGGCGCTTGCGCCGCCCATGGCCCGCCCGCCCGCCCAGAGACCCCCGCCCAGCTCCACCCCCGCCACCACCAACCCACCACGACCACCGCCACCCCCACGCACGCCCCCCCCCCCCCCACACACACCACCACCGCCACCACCAACCGTCAACCACCACCACACAAACACGACACACACACACACACGACCGGCACCACAGACACACACACCACGCACCACACACATCACGGCGCATCTATCGCACGGTTCGTGGCCCCATAGGGAGCCCCACCGAACGCCCCAGTGACACGCGCATTTGCGTGTCCACAATCGCGGTCCTCGCCATTGCACACGATTGAGCTCATGCCCAAGATACAGTCGGAGTCCATTAGTAGGTCGGGCCTGCCAAATCAAGGGTGCTCTCGTGTCCTGTGCATCGCGCTTCGTGTCCTCTGCATTCCCCGGGCAAGGGTGCCCTTGTGTCCAGTGCTTTCCGCGGGTGTCGGCGGCTTGGCCCGCGGCGTTCTGGGCGCGTCGCGCCTCGGGGAGGTCGCGGCCCTGGTCAAGGGTACCCTTGTGTCCTCTCAGATTTGGGGGTTCGGTTCGCTTCGATGTAAGATTGCGGTTTCAGCGCCGCGCCGCCGGCGCCGCGGCGAAGGGTATACTCTGCGATGTCGTCTGAGTGCGGCCGCGCCGCCAGTGAACCAACGACGCGTTCACTCGAGGTCGCCCCCGCGCAGCAGGGTACTCCTGTGTCCTGTGCTTGCCCAGCCCTGCAAATTCATTCATCCTCGCGTTCGGGCAGGTCGCGGGGCGCGCAAAGGATACCCTGCCGTCCTGTGCATTGGCTTCTCTTCGGCGGGCTCCTGGGAACAGCAGTGGAGGCGCGCTTTTGGCGGAGTCACGCGGGCGCTCAGCCTAAGTCTCATAGAGCGCTCTGTATTGTTCCGAATAGAGAAGACGCCGTGTTGGTTTGCAAGCTAGAGCGCGCGCGCGCGGACGCGCGCTGGCGCGCGCGTGAGGAGTTCTGTATGGTCCACAACAGAAAAGCTAGCATGTAATTCCAAAAACTGAATTTGAAATTTCTGTGGCCCTTTAAGGAGGCCGACGGACGCACCGACTTTCCATTGTGGACAATACAGAAGTAAGTCCCCACGCGCGCGCGCGTGAGGAGTTCTGTATTGTCCACAATGGAAAGGCCGCCATGTAAGTCCAAAAGCTGGATTTGAAATTTCTGTGGCCCTTTAAGGAGGCCGACGGAAATGTCGACTTTTCTATTGTGGACAATACAGAAGTCCCCACGCGCGCGCGCGTGCGCGCGTGAGGAGTTCTGTATTGTCCACAATAGAAAAGCCGCCATGTAATTCCAAAAACTGAATTTGAATTTGTTGTGTCCCTTTAAGGCGGCCGACGGAAATGTCGAATTTTCTATTGTGGACAATACAGAAGTCCCCACGCGCGCGGGCGCGCGTGAGGAGTTCTGTCTTCTGCACAATAGAGAAGCTGCCCTGTAATTCCAAAAACTGAATTTGGAATTTCCGTGGCCTTCTGAGGAGGCCGACGGAAATGACGATTTTTTATTGTGAACAATACAGAAGTCCCGACGCGTGCGCGTCCGCGCGCGCGCGTCCACAATAGAAAAGCCGCCATGTAATTCCAAAAACTGAATTTGAAATTTCTGTGGCGCTTTAAGCAGGCCGACGGAAATGTCGACTTTTTCTATTGTGAACAGTACCGAAGTCCCCACGCGGACGCGCGCGCGTCCGCGCGCGCGCGTGAGGAGCTCTGTATTGTCCACAATAGGGAAGCCGCCATGTAATTCCAAAAGCTGATTTTGAAATTTCTGTGGCCAGTTAAGGAGGCCGACGGACATGTCGATTGTTCTGTTGTGAACAATACAGAAGTCCGCACGCGCGCGCGTGAGGAGTTCTGTGTTGTCCACAACCCACAATCCGCCATGTAATTCCAACAACTGAATTTGAAATTTCTGTGGCCCGTTAAGGAGGCCGACGGAAATGTCTACTTTTCTATTGTGGACAACACAGAAGTCCCCACGCGCGCGCGTGCGCGGACGCGCGCCAGTCCGCGCGCGCGCGCGAGGAGTTGTGTATTGTCCACAATAGAGAAGTCGCCATGTAATTCCAAAAATTGAATTTGAAATTTCTGTGGCCCTGAAGGTCGCCGACGGAAATGTCGACTTGTCTGTCGTGGACACTACAGAAGTCACCGCGCGCGCGGACGCGCGCGCGTCGCGCGCGCGCGAGGAGTGCTGTATTGTCCACAATAGAAAAGCCACTTTGTAATTCCAAAAACTGAATTTGAAATTTCTGTGGCCCTTCAAGGAGGCCGACGGAAAAGCTGACTTTTCTATTGTGGACAATACAGAAATGCCCACACGCGCGCGTGAGGAGTGCTGTATTGTGCACAATAGAAAAACCACTACTTAATTCCAAAAACTGAATTTGAAATTTCTCTGGCCCTCTTAAGGAGGCCGACGGAAATGTCGACTCTTCTATTGTGAACAATACAGACGTCCCCACGCGCGCGCGCGTGAGGAGTTCTGTATTGTCCAGAATAGAAAAGTTGCCATGTAATTCCAAAAACTGAATTTGAAATTTCTGTGGCCCTTTAAAGAGGCCGACGGAAATGTCTACTTTTCTTATGTGGACAATACAGAAGTCCCCACGCGCGCGCGCGCGTCCGCGCGCGAGGAGTTCTGTATTGTCCACAATAAAAAAGCCGCGATATAATTCCAAAAACTGAATTTTAAATTTCTGTTGCCATTTAAGGAGGTCAACGGACATGTCGACTTTTGTGTTGTGAACCATACAGAAGTCCCCGCGCGCGCGCGTCCGCGCGCGCGCGTGAGGAGTTCTGTATTGTCCACAATAGAAAAGCCGCCATGTAATTCCAACAACTGAATTTGAAATTTCTGTGGCCCGTTAAGGAGGCCGGCGGAAATGTCGACTTTTCTATTGTGAATAGTACAGAAGTCCCCACGCGCGCCCGCGCGCGCGGCGTTCCGCAAGCGGCGCGTCCGCGCGCGGCGCGTGAGGATTACTGTATGTCCACAATAAAAGCGCAATGTCATTCCAAAAACTGAATTTGAATTTCATGGCCCTTTAAGGCCGGCGGACGAAATCTCGACTTTCGTTTGTGAACCGTAACAGAAATCCCCGCGCAGCGGCGTGAGGAAGTTCTGATGTCCACCACTAGAGAAAGTCGACATGTAGTTCCTAAAACTGAATTCAAATTTCTGTTGGCCCGTTAAAGGGGCCGACGATTATAGACTTTTTTTTTCCATTTTGACAATAATCAAAGGCGGCCACGCGCAGCGCGCGTGAGGATTCTGTAATGTCGACAATAGAAAACCGCCATGTAATCCAAAAGATGAATTTGAATTCTGTGGACCTCTAAGGAGAGAGCCGACGGAAATGTCGACTTTACTAGTGTGTTGTGCAAAATACAGAAGTCCCCGCGCGCGCGCGCGTGAGGAGTTCTGTATTGTCAACAATAGAAAAGCCGCCATGTAATTCCAAAAACTCAATTTGAAATTTCTGTGGCCCGTTAAGGAGGCCGACGGACATGTCTACTATTTTATTGTGGACGATACAGAAGTCCCCCCGCGCGCGCGCGCGAGAAGTTCTGTATTGTCCACAATAGAAAAGCCGCCATGTAATTCCAAAAACTGAATTTGAAATTTTTGTGGCCCTTTGAGGAGGCCGACGGAAATGTCGACTTGTCTATTGTGGACAATACAGAAGTCCCCCGCGCGCGGGCGCGCGCGGACGCGCGCGCGTCCGCGCGCGCGCGCGTGAGGAGTTCTGTACTGTCCACAATAGAAAAGTCACTTTGTAATTCCAAAAACTGGATTTGAAATTTCTGTGGCCCTTTATTTAAGGAGGCCGATGGAAATGCCGACTTGTCTATTGTGGACAATACAGAAGTCCCCACGCGCGCGCGCGCGCGTGAGGAGTTCTGTTTTGTGCACAAGAGAGAAGCCGCAAAAAAAAAAAAAAAAATAAAAAAAAAAAAAAACAAAAAAAACAAAAAAACGCCATTTAATTCCAAAAACCGAATTTGAAATTTCTGTTGCCCCTTAAGGAGGCAGACGAAAACGTCCACTTCTCTATTGTCAACCATACAGAAGTCCCCACGCGCGCGCGCGTCAGCGCGCGCGTCAGCGCGCGCGCGCGTGAGGAGTTCTGTATTGTCCGTAATGGAAAAGCCGCCATGTAATTCCAAAAACTGAGTTTGAAATTTCTGTGGGCCCTCTAAGGAGGCCGACGGAAAACCAGATTTTATTATTGTGGACAATACAGAAGTCCCCGCGCGCGCGCGTCCGCGCGCGCGCGTGAGGAGTTCTGTATTGTCCCAAATACAAAAAAACCTTCATGTTATTCCAAAAACTGAATTTGAAATTTAAGGAGGCCGACGGACATGTCGACTTTTTCTATTGTGATCCATACATAAGTCCCCGCGCGCGCCGGACGCGCGCGCTCCGTTCGCGCGCAGCGCGCGCGTGAGAAGTTCTGTATTGTCCCACAAAAGAAAAGAAAAAAAAGAAAAAAATGAAAAAAAAAAAAAAACAAAAAAAAGAAAAAAAAAAAACAAAAAAAAAAAAAAAAAAAAAAAAGCCGCCATGTAATTCCAAAAACTGAATTTGAAATTTCTGTGGGCCTTGAAAGAGGCCGACGGACATGTCGACTTTTCTATCGTGAATGATACAGAAGTCCCCACGCGCGCGCGCGCGTGAGTTCTGTATTGTCTTCAATAGAAAAGCTGTCATGTAATTCCAAAAACTGAATTTGAAATTTAAGGAGGCCGACGGAAATGTCGACTTGTCTATTGTGAACAATACAAAGTCCCCACGCGTGCGCGCGCGCGCGTGAGGAGTTCTGTATTGTCCACAATAGAGAAGCCGCCATGTAATTCCAAAAACTGAATTTGAAATTTCTGTGGGCCTTTAAAGAGGCCGACGGAAATGTCGACTTTTCTATTGTGAACAATACAGAAGTCCCCACTCGCGTCCTCTCGTTTGCGCCGTCCGCGTCCGCGCCCATGTTCTCTGGTCTTCTGCCATGGCGACAGGTCGCTCTCCCGCGGAAGGGTGGTCTGCGCGTCCTCTCGTTTGCGCCGTCCGCGTCCGCGCCCATGTTCTCTGGTCTCCTGCCATGGAGACAGGTCGCTCTCCCGCGGAAGGGTGGTCTGCGCGTCCCCTCGTTTGCGCCGTCCGCGTCCGCGCCCACGTTCTCTGGTCTTCTGCCATGGCGACAGGTCGCTCTCCCGCGGGAGGGTGGTCTGCGCGTCCTCTCGTTTGCGCCGTCCGCGTCCGCGCCCATGTTCTCTGGTCTTCTGCCATGGCGACAGGTCGCTCTCCCGCGAGAGGGTGGTCTGCGCGTCCTCTCGTTTGCGCCGTCCGCGTCCGCGCCCATGTTCTCTGGTCTTCTGCCATGGCGACAGGTCGCGTGGCCGCCCCCAGAGGGAGGTGGGCGCGCGCGGCGCATCATGATTTACTTTTCTGCGCGGTGGGCGGCGCGGCCTGTCGGACACCCCTGGTGCCCTGTCCGACGTTGGCCCCCCGTCGCGGGGGCGCGGGTCGGCCGCGGGTGACCGCGGTCGCGGCCCCGAGAGGGTACCCTTGTGTCCTGTGGTTCTGGGAGGTCATGTTGCCGCCGGAAGAGTATTGTGTCCTGTCGCGTGTCCTGGGCAATGGGCTCTGCCTGTACGTCAAACTCCAGCCCCGCGCCTTTCCTCTTCCCCTCCCCCTCTCCCGCCCCCCCACCCCCACCCTCCGCCCCTCCCCCAACCCGTCCCCCGCCCGTCTAATATGGGCGGGCAGGAGGAGAATTGAGTACGGCAGAGCAAGGCAGAGTCGGGGGCAAAGGATGGGGAGTCATAGGTCACGAGATAGCGCGCCGTGCCAACGTGGGATGATCTGTGGGCGCAAGCAGTATGAGGTGCAGGTATCTGAGTTCCACTCGCCCACGTTTTGCGATCCCACGGGTGCCCTCGAGCACGCGCCTCTGCCATCCTGGCCGTGCGCGTGCGATCTCCAGTGTAGGGCCACCCTCTGGGAGGGCAGCCCTTGGCCTCTTCGCGCACGCCCTGGCCCATGTTGGGGCATCGCGCGCGCGCCCGCAGAACGGGGCGCCCCGTGTGCCCAAGCATTCCGCGGCCGCGCCGCCTGGTACTTGCGGCGGTATCCTACTCGTGGCGGGGGAAAAAGAGGGAAGAGGCTCTGTCCGTCGGGGCCGCTGGTGGCGTTCAGCGTTAAGCGGCACTCGGCCACCGGCAACGAGGGGCGCCGTGTCCGAATGCGTTTTTGGCGCATTTGCCCATGTCTTCGAGGGGGGGGGGGGGGCGGGGGGGTTAGGTCGCCCGTGCGCCGACAGGTGGCGTCCACCCGAGAATGCGACAGTGGAGCGCTCGGTGGCACAGGGCAGCGCATCGCGGCTGCGCGAGCGTTGCGCCGCGGCTGGGGCGCTGGGCCCGCCCGCCAAAGTTTCGAAGGGGGGGCGGCGTTCCTCAATCGAAGATGCGAGCGAGCAAGGTGCGTCGCGGCGGAGAGAATCGCAGGGGCGTCGTCATGAGCGTTCTGTCCACCTACGTCGCCCGAGCACCTCGGGCCGCGCGCCTGGCGCGTGCATCCCGCCAGCGGTTGGCGAGCGGGGAGGGGAGAGGGGGGGGGGTGGGGCTGGTCGGGCGCCCGCACCGCATGCGCCGCCGCAGCCATCAGCGCCGCCAGATGACGACGAAGCGCGCCGCAGCGCATGGCGCGCCTCGACGCCGCGCGACCGCGCGCGACGGCGCACGACGGCGCACGACGGTGTACGACGGCGTACGACGGAACGAATTCAAGCAAAATGTTGCTTAAATTTGCTTGAATTTTGTTTGAATTTTGCTTGAATTTTACTGGGGGAAGCATTTTTCGGAAAAAATGCTTTCCGATAGTAGAATTTTGAAAATTTGCTTGAATTTTACTTTGCAAGCAAAATTTTGCTTGAATTTTGCTTGGCAAGCAAACTTTTGCTTGAATTTTGCTTGGCAAGCAAAATTTTGCTTGAATTTTGCTTGGCAAGCAAAATTTTGCTTGAATGTTGCTTGGCGCGGCCCACTAAGCAAACTTCGAAGCAAATTTTGCTGGGTCGGCTGCGCCAAGCATCGATGGCGGTCGTGGTCTTATGTGGCCACTACCGCCATCGATGCGAACGGATAGCTAGTGGAAGGGGCGTAGCAACAACAAAAGCTTGGATATTACTTGGGGGCAGCGCAAAGCCAATTTTAAGCAAATTTCTAGCACAATTTTGCCACGCGAAGCAAAATTTAAGCAAATTTCTAGCAAAATTTTGCCACGCGAAGCAAAATTTAAGCAAATGTCTAGCAAAATTCTGTTTCGCGCCTTCCACATCTTACCCGCTCGCATCGACTGCGGTCGTGGTCCTATATGACCACTACCGCCATCACTGCGCACGGAAAACGTAGTGGAAGGGGCGTCGCAACACTTTGCGTTTCACTTGGGGGGGGGGAAGTGTGGCAGCGCCAAGCAAATTTTAAGCAAATTTCTAGCAAAATTTTGCTACGCGAAGCAAAATTTAAGCAAATTTCTAGCAAATTTTTGCTTCGCCCCTTCCACATCTTACTCGTTCACAGCGATGGCGGTCGCATCTTAGTTGCGCGGGGGGACGGGGGTGGCAGCGCCAAGCAACATTTAAGCAAATTTCTAGCAACATTTTGCTACGCGAAGCAAAATTTAAGCAAATTTCTAGCAAATTTTGCTACGCGAAGCAAAATTTAAGCAAATTTCTAGCAAAATTCTGCTACGCCAAGCAAACAAGCAAGTTGTCTAGTAAGCTGTTGCTACGAATTGCGATTCGAACGCGCCCAATATTTCGCAAAGCACCCCCTCCTTTTGTTTTGTTCGCAAGGGCCACCCCCCTTCCCCCGTCCTCCCGATTTCTGCAAAAGTCCTCGCCCCACCTCCCCATGCCGATTTGTGCAAGGTCCCCCCCGCCCCCCGCCCCCGTCCTTCTGATTTTTGCAAAAGCCCCCCACCCCCCTTCCCCCCCGTCCTTCCGATTTTTGCAAAGCCCCTCCTCCCCCGTCCTTCCGATTTCTGCAAAGCCCCCCCACCCCCTTATTCCGATTTGTGACTCCCGATCTTTGCAAAGTCCCCCCCCCCGTGCCGTCGGAGTCCATTAGCAGGTCGGGCCTGCCAAATCAAGGGTGCTCTCGTGTCCTGTGCATCGCGCTTCGTGTCCTCTGCATTCCCCGGGCAAGGGAACCCTTGTGTCCTGTGCTTTCCGCGGGCGTCGGCGGCTTGGCCCGCGGCGTTCTGGGCGCGTCGCGCCTCGGGGAGGTCGCGGCCCTGGTCACGGGTACCCTTGTGTCCTGGCACATCTGGGGGTTCGGTTCGCTTCGATGTAAGATTGTGGTTTTAGCGCCGCGCCGCCGGCGCCGCGGCGAAGGGCATGCTCTGCGATGTCCTCTGAGCGCGGCCGCGCCGCCAGTGAACCAACGACGCGTTCTCTCGAGGTCGCCCCCGCGCAGCAGGGTACTCCTGTGTCCGGTACTTGCCCAGCCCTGCAAGTTCGTTCATCGTCGCGTTCGGGCAGGTCGCGGGGCGCGCAAAGGGCACCCTGCCGTCCTGTGCATTGGCTTCACTTCGGCGGGCTCCTGGGAACAGCAGTGGAGGCGCGCTTTTGGCGGAGTCACGCGGGCGCTCAGCCTGAGCCTCATAGAGCGCTCTGTATTGTTCCGAATAGAAAAGACGCCGTGTTGGCTTGCAAACTAGAGCGCGCGCGCGCGGACGCGCGCTGGCGCGCGCGCGAGGAGTTCTGTATGGTCCACAACAGAAAAGCTGCCATGTAATTCCAAAAACTGAATTTGAAATTTCTGTGGCCCTTTAAGAAGGCCGACGGACGCGCCGACTTTTCCATTGTGGACAATACAGAAGTCCCCACGCGCGCGGGCGCGTGCGGACGCGCGCGCGTCCGCGCGCGCGCGCGTGAGGAGTTTTGTATTGTCCACAATAGAAAAGCCGCCATGTAATTCCAAAAAACTGAGTTTGAATTTTCTGTGGCCCTTTAAGGAGGCCGAGGGAAATGTCGACTTGTCTATTGTAGACAATACAGAGGTCCCCACGCGCGCGCGCGCGTGAGGAGTTCTGTATTGTCAACAATAGAAAAGCCGCCATGTAATTCCAAAAACTGAATTTGAAATTTCTGTGGCCCTTCTAATGAGGCCGACGGAAATGTCGACTGTTCCATTGTGGACAATACAGCAATCCCCACGCGCGCGCGCGTGAGGAGTTCTGTATTGTCGGCAATAGAAAAGCCGCCATGTAATTCCAAAAACTGAATTTGAAATTTCTGTGGCCCTTTAAGGATGCCGACGGAAATGCCGACTTTTCTATTGTGAACAATACATGCGTCCCCACGCGCGCGCGCGCGGACGCGCGCGCGTCCGCGCGCGCGCGCATGAGGAGTTCTGTATTGTCCGCAATAGAAAAGCCGCCATGTCATTTCCAAAACTGAATTTGAAATTTCTTTGGGCTTTTAAGGAGGCCGACGGGAATGTCGACTTCTCAATTGTGAACAATACCGAAGTCCCCAAGCGCAAGCGCGCGCGAGGAGTTCTGTATTGTCCCATGGAAAAGCCGCCATGCAATTCCAAACACTGAATTTGAAACTTGTGTGGCCCTGTAAGGAGGCCGACGGACATGTCGACTTTTCTTTTGTGAGCAATATAGAAAGTCCGCACGCGCGCGCGCGCGTGAGAAGCTCTGTATTGTCCACAATAGAAAAGCAGCCATGTAATTCCAAAAACTGAATTTGAAATTTCTGTTGCCCGTTAAGGAGGCCGACGGAAATGTCGATTTCTTTATTGTGGACACTACAGAAGTCCCATCGCGCGCGCGTGCGCGCGCGCGTGAGGAGTTCTGTATTGTCCAACAGAAAAGCCGCCATGCAATTCCAAACACTGAATGTGAAATTTTTGTGGCCCTCTAAGGAGGCCGACGGAAATGTCGACTTTTCTATTGTGGACAATGCAGAAGTCCCCGCGCGCGGGCGCGGGCGGACGCGCGCGCGTCCGCGCGCGCGAGCGTGAGGAGTTCTTCTGTATTGTCCACAATAGAAAAGCAAACTTGTAATTCCAAAAACTGTATTTGAAATTTCCGTGGCCCTTTAAGGAGGCCAACGGAAATGTCGACTTTTCTATTGTGGACAGTACAGAAGTCCCCACGCGCGCGCGCGTGAGGAGTTCTGTATTGTGCACAATAGAAAAGCCGCCACTTAATTCCAAAAACTGAATGTGAAATTTCTGTGGTCTTTTCAAGATGCCAACGAAAATTTCGACTTCTCTATTCTGAACACTACAGAAGTCCCCACGCGCGCGCGCGCGTCAGCGCGCGCGTCAGCGCGCGCGCGCGCGTGAGGAGTTCTGTATCGTCAACAATAGAGAAGCCGCCATGTAATTCCAAAAACTGAATTTGAAATTCCAGTGGGCCTTTAAGGAGGCCGACGGAAATGTCGATTTTTCTATTGTGGACAATACAGAAGTCCCCACGCGCGCGCGTGAGGAGTTCTGTATTGTACACAATAGAAAAGCCGCCATGTAATTCCAAAAACTGAATTTGAGATTTCTGTGGCCATTTAAGGAGGCCGACGGACATGTCGACTTTTCTATTGTGAACCATGCGGAAGTCCCCGCGCGCGCGTGAGGAGTTCTGTATTGTCCACAATAGAGAAGCCGCAATGTAATTCCAAAAATTGAATTTGAGAATTTTCTGTGGGCCTTTAAGGAGGCCGACGGAAATGTCGACTGTTCTATTGTGAATAATACAGAAGTCCGCGCGCGCGCGTGAGGAGTTCTGTATTGCCCACAGTAGGAAAGCCGCAATGTATTTCCAAAAACTGAATTTGAAAGTTCTGTGGCCCTTTAAGGAGGTCGTCGGAAATGTCGACTTTTCTTTTGTGAACCATACAGAAGTCCCCGCGCGCGCGCGTGAGGACTTCTGTATTGTCCACAATAGAGAAGCCGCCATGTAATTCCAAAAACTGAATTTGAAAATGTAGATTTTTCGATTGTGAACAATACAGAACTCCCCATGCGCGCGCGCGTGAGGAGTTCTGTATAGTCCCTAATAGAAAAGCCGCCATGTATTTCCAAAAACTGAATTTGAAACTTCTGTGGCTCTTTGAGGAGGCCGACGGAAATGCCGATTTTTTTAATGTGGACAATACAGAAGTCCCCACGCGCGCGCGGACGCGCGCGCGTCCACGCGCACGCGCGCGCGTGGAGTTCTGTATTGTCCACAATAGAAAAGCAAACTTGTAATTCCAAAAACTGAATTTGAAATTTCTGTGGCCCGTTAAGGAGGCCGACGGGAAAAAAAAAAAAATGGCAAAGAAATATAAAACGGAAAAATAAGACAAATAGAATAAAAAAAAAAAAAAAACAAAAAAGAAAATAAAGAAAAAAAAATTGGGACGTGGAAAAAACACTATTTTCGATTCTGGACAATACAGAAGTCCCCACGCGCGCGCGCGGACGCGCGCGCGTCCGCGCGCGCGCGTGAGGAGTTCTGTATTGTTAACAATAGAAAAGCCGCCATGTAATTCGAAAAACTGAATTTGAAGTTTCTGTTGCCCTTTGAGAAGGCCGACGGAAATGTCGACTTTTCTATTGTGGACAATACAGAAGTCCCCGCGCGCGCGGGCGCGTGAGGAGTTCTGTATTGCCCACAACAGAAAAGCCATTTTGTAATTGCAAAAACTGAATTTGAAATTTCTGTGGGCTTGTAAGGAGGCCGACGGAAATGTCGACTTTTCTATTGTGGACAATACAGAAGTCCCCACGCGCGCGCGCGCGGACGCGCGCGCGCGCGCGCGTGAGGAGTTCTGTATTGTCCACAATAGAAAAGCCGCCATGTAATTCCAAAAACTGAATTTGAAATTTCTGTGGCCCTTTAGGGAGGCCGACGGAATGTCGATTTTTCTATTGTGGACAATACAGAAAGTCCGCACGCGCCTGCGCGCGCGGACGCGCGCGCGTCCGCGCGCGCGTGCGAGCGCGCGCGCGCGTGAGGAGTTCTGTATTGTCCACAATAAAGAAGCCGCCATGTAATTGCAAAAACTGAATTTGAAATTTATGTGGGCCTTTAAGGAGGCCGACGGAAATGCAGACTTTTCTACTGCGAACAATACAGAAGTCCCCGCACGCGCGCGCGTGAGGAGTTCTGTATTGTCCACAATAGAGAAGCCGCCATGTAATTCCAGAAACTGAATTTGAAATTTCTGTGGGCCATTAAGGAGGCCGACGGAAATGTCAAATTTTCTATTGTGAACAATACAGAAGTCCCCACGCGTGTGCGCGTGAGGAGTTCGGTATTGTCCACAATAGAAAAGCCGCCATGTAATTCGAAAAACTGAGATTGAAATTTCTGTGGCCCTTTAGAGAGGCCGACGGAAATGTCGACTTTGTTATTGCGAACAATACAGAAGTCCCCACGCGCGCGCGCGAGGAGTTCTGTATTGTCCACAAAAAAGCAGCCGCCATGTAATTGCAAAAACTGAATTTGAAATTTCTGTGGGCCGGAGGCCGACGGAAATGTCGACTTTTCTATTGTGAACAATACAGAAGTCCCCACGCGCGTCCTCTCGTTTGTTCCGTCCGCGTCCGCGCCAATGTTCTCTGGTCTTCTGCCATGGCGACAGGTCGCTCTCCCGCGGAAAGGTGGTCTGCGCGTCCTCTCGTTTGCGCCGTCCGCGTCCGCGCCCATGTTCTCTGGTCTCCTGCCATGGAGGCAGGTCGCTCTCCCGCGGGAGGGTGGTCTGCGCGTCCTCTCGTTTGCGCCGTCCGCGTCCGCGCCCATGTTCTCTGGTCTTCTGCCATGGCGAGAGGTCGCTTTCCCGCGGGAGGGTGGTCTGCGGGTCCTCTCGTTTGCGCCGTCCGCGTCCGCGCCCATGTTCTCTGGTCTTCTGCCATTGCGACAGGTCGCTCTCCCGCGGGAGGGTGGTCTGCGCGTCCTCTCGTTTGCGCCGTCCGCGTCCGCGCCCATGTTCTCTGGTCTTCTGCCGTGGCGACAGGTCGCGTGACCGCCCCCAGAGGGAGGTGGGCGCGTGCGGCGCATCATGATTTACTTTTCTGCGCGGTGGGCGGCGCGGCCTGTCGGACACCCTTGGTGTCCTGTCCGACGTTGGCCCCCCGTCGCGGGGGCGCGGGTCGGCCGCGGGTGACCGCGGTCGCGGCCCCGAGAGGGTACCCTTGTGTCCTGTGGTTCTGGGAGGTCATGTTGCCGTCGGAAGAGTCTTGTGTCCTGTCGCGTGTCCTGTGCAATGGACTCTGCCTGTAGTCCGATTTGCGCAAAGTCCCCGCTCACCCCCGTCCTGTAGATTTTTGCGAAATCCCCGCCGTCTCCAATATGTGCAAAATCCCCCCCCATCGCCCCCCCCTCGCCGTCCTTCTTATTTTTGCACAAAGCCCCCCCCCGCCCGCCCCCCCCCCCCCCTTCCCCGTCCTTCCAGTTTTTGCAGAGCCCCCCCTTCCCCACCCCTGTCCTTTTCAGATTTTTTGCCCCCCCCCCCCTCCCCCCCGGCTTTTCGATTTAACGACGCGACCCCCCTCCCCCCCCCGCCCCTTCGCGATCGTTATCCCCCCCCTCCCCCCCCCCTCCGCCGATTGCGGAGCGGGCCTTTCCGCTTTATATTTCGGTGCGAACCTTGGCGGCACATCAGGCGTGTGCGCCTTGGCACCCCGTGCCCCCCCCCTCCCAGGCGGGCGAGCGGGTGGCTGCGGCGGGCAAGCGGTTGCGCATGTTGCGCCAGGGTGATTGGTCGAGGGCGCGGGGCCTTTCGGGGCGGTGACGCCGTCCGATGGCCGACCCCGAGCATGCCCGACGTGGAAGTGCAGAGGCGGGCAGCGAGCGATTGCAAGGCGCGCCGCGGATACGGGCGGGCGCCGTGGGCGAGCGGCAGGGGGCGATAAGGGGGATTGTTGGGCTTGGCTTGTGGCCGACAGGGCCTGATGGCGCGCGGGCTTGGCAGCGCGCGGGAAAGCGGCGGTGGACTGCCGGGGGGAAGCGGGGCAGCGGCGGGCGGGGCGTTGCGAACGGGAAGGGTGGAGGGGGGGCACATGCGGGGGGGGGAAGGAGGCGGGGGGGGTTCTAGTTTGGTTTTGCCCTGCCAATGCAATCCATATTCCGATCGGACGCTCCTCCCGCTCTACTTTCGCCATTCTTCGCCGACGGGCTCTGATTGCAATTGCCGTGCTGGAAGACATCGTTGACGCGCCGCGGCGCAGCATCCTACAGCGTTGCCCCGTTGCCTGGGAAGCGTCGGGTTGCTTGTCGGCCCACAAGGCCTACGTCGCGATCGCGCGAGCCCGGGGCCGCAGTGCGTCTGCCCAACCCCGCCCCTTGTTCCAACAGGTTTGTGCACTTCTGCTATGCCCTCTGCTTTCCTGCTTTCCTAACACCGCTGTAACCCCCACTGCATCAGTTCCCAAAGCAATTCTGCGTTGGGGCCCTCGGTCTGAAGCGACGGCGCCGCGCGTCACCTTACTTCCCGCCCTCCCCCTCCCCCCAATCATCCCGCCCCTGTCCTGCGCTCCGTGCGTCAATGTCGGCGCACCCCTCCACGCGCTTCGTGACCGCGTAGGGAATTTCATGCGAGTTCCCAGTGGCGACGTCTGCATGCGTCCGCGCCGCCCATTACGGCGCACCCATCGCGCGCTTCATGGCCCCGTACGGATCCCCACGGAAAGCCCCCGCGGCGACGTTGACATACGTCGGCGCCACCCATGGCGACGCGCCCCTCACACGGTCCGCAGCCCCATGGGGGGCTCCGCCAAATCCACCCAGTGGCGACGTCCACATGCGTCCGCGCCGCCCGTAACGGCGCACCCCTCAAACGTTTCGTGCCGCCATGGGGAGCTCCACCCATGACCGCAGTGGCGATGTTACATGCGCCAACGCTCCATAGGGTGCTCCACCGAAGGCCTCAGCGGCGGCGTTTACATACGCCCGCGCAGCCCATGACAGCGCACCCGCGCGCCGTTCGTGGCCACGCAGCGAGCTCCCTGTACGGCACCACCGGCGATGTTCGCATGCGCTTGCGCCGCCCATGACGGCGCGCCTGTCACAGTGTTCATGGCCCCAAAGCGAGCGCCGCCGAAGGCCCCAATGGCGACGTGCACATGCGCCCGCGCCTTTCATTACGGCGCGCACTTCGCACGGCCCGCGGCCCCATAGGGAGGTCCACGTAAGGCCCCAGTGCCGACGCATGCACGCGCCCGCGCCCCCAAGAAGGGCACACCGCTCACGCGGTTCGTGGCCGCGTAGGGAGCTCCGCCTATAGCTCCACTGGCGACCTCTGCGCGCACCCGCGCCACGCATCACGGCGCACCGCTAACGCGTCCCGTGGCCCCACGGGGAGCCTCGCTTGAAGCCCCGACGGCGACGTTTACGCGCGCCCGCGTCGCCCGTTACGACGCGCCCCTCAGACGGCTCGCGGCCCATGACGAGCCCCATCTAGGGCCCAAGTGACGACGTTAGCATGCCCCCCCCCTCCCCGCCCCCTCCCCCCACGCCCTCCCATTCACTCCGCCCGCCCACCCACCGCGACCAGCAGCATCAACACACACACACACACACACGCACGCACGCACACACACGCGCACACACGCATACCACCACCACCACCACCATCGCCACCACCACCACCACCCACCACCACCAGCACCACACATATACACACCACACACACCAACACACACAGACACGCGCACGCACGCACACACACGCACACACACCAACACACACAGACCACACACACACGCATTGTGGCGCACCCCGCGCGCGCTTCGTAGCCGCATGTGGAGCTGAAAGGGACGCGCCAGTGACACTTGCCGATGCGTTGCCCCGTAGGAGGTTTCACCGAGGAGGGTGTTCACAAGTGCTGCGCTCCCAATTGCACATGGTATGGCTTTTCGTCACGATGAGTATATACCAGCTCTACGTCGTCCTACTACAACATGCCACACACTGGTTTCACATGACTCTTTCCTGTTCTGGAGTACCCGTCGGTGCTCATGTGGGTTTCGCGCTTCGTTGCTCAGGAGCCAGTCGTACTCGATTCACCTTCCGCATTACTGGAATCAACTTGCTCGACGCATACACTAACTCTCGTGGCTTCTCTGGTCTAATCCTACCCTATGGAGATTACGTCCAGTCTGCTGCTCTGTGACGCGTATCGGTACCCTGCTTTATTTCTATAATGTGCATACTCTAGCGGTGATGCGCTCGCTGTCTACTCCTCTCTTACTTAGGGAGGGGGAATAAGGAGGTGCCCGCGCCCATGTTATTGCTATTTTGTTTTGTTTTTCGCAGCCAACGAAATGTTCAGGATTGCGGCCTCGCACAAAGTTCAAAATCTCACGGACGAGCCTGAACCACATGCAGCCTCGATGGGCGACGTTGCCGCAGTTGCTTGCTGCGACATGAGGCGGGCGTGGTTCCCACGCGCCACTCCAGCCATGCCGACCGTCGGCGCCGTCCTTCCCTTACTCTTCTAATGTCCCTCTGGCACATCATCATTCTCAATCGTATCCTCCCTGGTTCGATCCCGCCTCACATGTCTTCGGATCTCTCACATCGCCCACCCCCATTCATCAGCATCCTATTTTCCAGCCCTCCCCATCGTGAACAAAAAAACCAAGTAAAATTTTACTTGATATTTCAATTCGTATGTAATTCAATTCTGTAGTCGTTGAGCTATATGAATAACGGCTCATGAGCGTTCGAAGAGGCTTCAAGGTGGCTTCAAGACGGCCCAAAACGCTTTCAAGACGCCCCAAAAGGTCCGCAAGAAAACCCCCAAGATGTCAACATCGTCCCGATCCTTTTGGGAAACGTACATGTTTATCATATCCGCTTCTTTGGCCTTTTATCGCGTCCAAGACGGCCCAAGAGGCCCCCAAGATCATCCCAGTTGGGGACTCCAAGACAACCCAAAAGGGCTCCACAACGACCCAAGAGAGCCCCAAGACGGCCCCAAAGAGCACCAAAAGGCTTCCCAGAGAGCCCCAAGAAGGCCGCAAGAGGCCCCCAAGAAGAACCTAGAGGGCCCCAAGACGGCCCAAGCCCCCCAGGATGGCCCAAGAGCCATAATTACCCCTATCAGCCATATGAGGCCTCTCGCCCCCACAAGCCCTACGACCACTATGGTGCGTCATGGTGCCCCATGGACCCTCTGAGGCTTGGGAGCCCTATGAGCTTTATGAGCCCTATGAGCCCGATGACCCCTATGACCCCTATGACCCCTATGACCCCTATGAGCCATGAGTCCTATGAGCCTTATGAGCCCTATGAGCCCTATGAGCCCTATGAGCCCCATGAGCCCCATGAGCCCTATAAGCCCTTAAGCCCTATGAGCCCTATGGGCCCCATGGGCCCCATGAGCCCTATGAGCCCTATGAGCTTTCTGAGCCCTATGGGCTCTATGGGGCTTATGAACCCTATGAGCCCAATGAGCCCTTTAAGCCCTACGAACCCATGAGCCGTATGAGGCCTATGAGCCCTATGAGCTCTGTGAGCCCTATGGGCCCTATGAGCCCTATGACCCCCACGACCCTATTACTCCAATGAGCCCTAGGAGCCCGATGAGCCTTAAGATCCCTACGAGCCCATGAGCTCTCCGAGTTCCATGAGCCTGATGAGCCCTTTGAGGCCTATGAGCACTAGAAGCCCCATGACCTTTATGAGCTCACGAGCCCCAGGAGCCCCATGAACTCAATGAGCCGAGCCCCATACCCCCCCGACCCTCCATGACACTATATGAGCGCGATGACCCCTATGAGGCCCATGCGCCCCATGAGCCCTAGAACCCCCTCAGCACTAGGAGCCGTGAAGCCTTGCGAGACCCATGAGACCCACCTCTGAGCCCTACGAGCCCAGTGAGCCGTATACGGCCTATGGGACCTATGAGCCTTATGGCCCCGACTTGCCCCTTCACCCCAATCGGCCCCATGAGCCCTACGAGGCCTGCGCGCTTTGTTAGCGCTATGGGCCCTGTGGCCCCCCGGAGCATTGCGAGCCCTATGAGCCCAATGGCCCCAAGAGCTGATGACTCTTGGGAGCCCCAGGACCCTCATAAGCACCATGAGCCTCCTATGACCACCATGACCTCTGTAAAAGCCACTCAGCATTATGAGCCCCGTGCCCGATGTGCACAAACAGTCCCATGACCCCAACGAACCCCATGAGCCCTGTGAACCCTGTGAGTCTCATGACCCCCTGGAGCCGAATCGGCAGCATTACCCCTCGCCTAAAATGGGAGTTCCGAGCCCTTGGGCCCCATGACGGCAGAGACCCCTTCTGAGCTCTTTGAGCCGCAATATTCCCTGGGTCCTATCAGCCCTGTATGCTCCATGGTCTCCATGGCCAGAACACACCGCGGCTGTGACGACAACCGATCTCATCGCGCCTCCCTGGCGCCCTGCGACCAAGATTTTAAAGGCGAAGCGCAGCGAGCTGGTAAAATCTTGTGAATATATTTACATACAAGATCGCAGCGGCGCTTCGCGCCATGCTCCTTGGTCCTTGAAGTTTGGCATGCAGGCGGAATGGTAGGAAGATCAAGCCGACAGTTTAGCGATACGTGTTTGTTGCCTTTTCCGACGTCAACGTTATAATAATGTTGTTTGTGATCATTCCTCCATGCTTTTTTCCCCATATCCTGAGGTTGGGGTTGTTGTTATTACTTTGACCGCGCGGAGAACGAATACACACCTCCCACCCTCAGGCCATCAGTTTTTGACTCACTCACATGTAAGTTCACTCATATTCAGACTCACTCATACTCAGACGCACTCGCCTTTTAGATTCCTGTTACTCAGGTTTTTCATGCTCGGGATCATTCAAATGCAGGCTCACTCACACTAAGACTCACTCATACTCTGCCTCGCTCTTCCTCACTCAGGCTCAGCATCACCACTTCCGCGCTCAGACTCAAACGCATGTTGAGAAGATGTTTCGCACTCAGATTCAATCACACTCAGACTCACTCACACTAAAGCTCACTCATATTCTGATTCGTTGTTCCCCAGTTAGAGTCAGTCACACCACTTCCACGCTCACTCACACACACCTTGTGAGGGTGTCTCGGGCAAGGTGCTGATTTGTGCACTCCTAAGAGGGGGCGGCAGGGGTCAGGACACTCCAGGATTCGTGCCCAGATCGTGGGGATGTCTCAGGCGGTTTGCCTGTTTCGGTGCCCGACATCTCTTGTTTTCGGAACAGTTTCTGAGGATGTCTCAGGCGAGGCGCTGGTTTCAGCACTCCCAAGGGGGGGCGCCAGGGGCGGGGACGTTCCAGGATTCGCGCCCGGATCGTGGCGATGTTTCGGGTGGTTTGCTTGTTTCGGTCGGTGCCCAACATTTTTTCTGAGGATGTCTTATTCGAGGCGGTGGTTTCAGCACTCCCAAGAGGGGGCGCCAGGGGTGGGGACACTCCAGGATTCGCGCTCAGATTGCGGGGATGTCTCAGGCGGTTTGCCTGTTTCGGTGCACAACATCTCTTGCTTTCGGAGCCGTTTCTGTGGATGTCTCAGGCGCGGCGCTGGTTTCAGCACTCCCAAGGGGGGGGCGCCAGGGGTGGGGACACTCCTGGATTCGCGCCCAGATTGCGGGGATGTCTCAGGCGGTTTGCTTGTTTCGGTGCACAGCATCTCTTGCTGTCAGGGCTTTCGGAGCCTGTTTTTTCAGTGACTTTCTGCTGGTGTTACATTGTTCGAGTTTCCTTGGTATACATTGTTCGAGTTTCTTTGGCATTCTCGTCTTCACGGATGGATTCTCCTGACAGGTATTCAAAGGAAAAGAAGGAGGAGGAGGACAAGGAGGAGGAGGAGGAGGAAAGAAGCAGGAAACGCCTGGTTAAAGTCGTCGTAGTCGTCGGCGTCTCTCTCTCTGCGCCGTCTTTCACATGGATTCGCTGACACTGAGATATTGAAATGGACAATGTCTTCTACTGAAGCATGCCATCACTAGGATATGCACATATGGGGATCGTCGCTTCGAGTAATCACTCAGTCTCGCCACACCCTGCGCAGTCTCCCTATCTTCAGCTTTTTTTGCGGGGGGTCCTCCTTGGAGAGCCTCGAGGGGTCAGAGAGAAGTTGTTCAGGTTTTCTTAAGGCCTTCTGGAGGCCTCCTGGGCGTGTTCTGGGGGCTTCTCGAAGTTTCTTCGGGTCACCGTGCCTCCAACCGCGGTCTCCTTGAACGACCATGTAGCGATTTGGAATGCTTCGGAGAGTGTCTTGGGGCCATCTTGGACCCCTGCTGTGCCGTTTTGAGGCTCTCTTGGACTGCCTGGAAGCCCTTTCGGATGGTTGTGGAGCGGTTTTGGAGCTTCCCAGGCGGCTGCGGACGCCCAGGAGACCGCCGTCTTGGGGCGTCGGGAAGCCGAAAAGAGGATAACCCAAAATTCACTCAACAAACTTATGCTAACGGAGTTCCCCACATAAAGACATTAACGGCTTCGATACCCTCCTCGCTCAGACGGGGCCTCCCTAGAGGGGTGGGAGGGGCACGAAACCATGTGAATAGCATGGGTTTCCGATACCCTCCTCGCTCAGGCGGGGCCTCCCTGGAGGGGTGGGAGGGGCACGAAACCATGTAAATAGTATGGGTTTCCGTACCCTCCTCGCTCAGGCGGGGCCTCCCTGGAGGGGTGGGAGGGGCACGAAACCATGTAAATAGTATGGGTTTCCGATACCCTCCTCGCTCAGGCGGGGCCTCCCTGGAGGGGGCCTGGAGGGGGGAGGGGCACGAAACCATGTAAATAGTATGGTTTCCGATACCCTCCTCGCTCAGGCGGGGCCTCCCTGGAGGTGGGAGGGGCACGAAACCATGTAAATAGTATGGGTTTCCGATACCCTCCTCGCTCAGGCGGGGCCTCCCTGGAGGGGAGGGAGGGGCACGAAACCATGTAAATAGTATGGGTTTCCGATACCCTCCTCGCTCAGGGGGGGGTGGGGGGGCACGAAACCATGTAAATAGTATGGGTTTCCGATACCCTCCTCGCTCAGGCGGGGCCTCCCTGGAGGGGTGGGAGGGGCACGAAACCATGTAAATAGTATGGGTTTCCGATACCCTCCTCGCTCAGGCGGGGCCTCCCTGGAGGGGTGGGAGGGGCACGAAACCATGTAAATAGTATGGGTTTCCGATACCCTCCTCGCTCAGGCGGGGCCTCCCTGGAGAGGCGGGAGGCGGGAGGGAGAAGGAGACGATGTTCTGGGAAAACAAGAACCCCACTCAGGATGTGGGGAATAATCAATGAGCTTTGCATCTTGGGGCCTTCTTGGTAGTGCTCTTGGATGCCTCTTGGGACGTTTCGGAGCGATATTTGGAGGTATGACGGCTTCTTGGGGGTCGTCGTGGACCGTATTGGGGTTCTTTGGAGTCGTTTCGGGAGCGCGCCGGAACACCTGGAACCCGTCTGGGGCCGTCTTCGGGCTCTCGTGAGGTTCTCCTGGGTCGTCTGAAGGGTTGCCTGGAGGCCCAGGGAGAGCCAAATTCGTTGGGGGGGCGCTTTTTCTGGCATCACCAGCCCTACAAGAATATATGAATAGGAATATGTCCCGTGCGTAAAGTGCGCGAGTGCGCGACCGCGTTGGTGCTCTGAGCGGAGGCTCCACGCCCATGAGCGGAACCACGGTTTAATATAACGGTCGTGTGACGCAGCTATGTTGCTCAACTGGTCTCACCTCCTCGTGCAATTCAGCAGCATGAAGCGACCGTGCTTTCACGTTTTTTCCGGCTTCCCCTTGGAGCTTTTGATAACGCCAGCTGGACGACTTTGGGGCAGTGGGGTGGTCCTGACACCTGTGGTTGGGTTCACTACGGGCTCGGTATTATTGCGCGCGCGGCTCACCACACCTTACCAGAGCATCGCAGGTACCCGGGAGGTTGTGGACATCACGTAAAGAATCTACGGAACGATACCACGTTGGAAACGTTGGGCGCCAACGCCCTCGCACCGAACTCTTGACCCCGCTTTTGCTGAATCGCTCGAGCGAGATGTGCGACCGACTCCACAGGCCACGCCCTACCCGATCGATCTCTCTCTCTCTTGCTGCTGCTGCCGCCTCCCTCGCTCCAGCCCCTCCTCCGCCCACCCTGGTGCCCGCCCGCGTGGGCAGCGGTGGGCCATCGAGGCTGCCCACCGGGCAGCCCAGGTTCACCTCCTTCCAGTCCTGTTCGAAGGGAGGCTCACGAAATGGCGGCCCACCGCCAAGCCGAGATCTCGGCCGCACCGTGGGGCACTCTCCAGTCCATCCTCTGCCCCGTCCCCCCCCCCCAGTTGGGCGCGTGGCCCACCCTCCGCACTCTAGCTGGCGGTTGGTGCACATCCCACCACCTTCTCACCCCACTGGGCCGGCGTGCGTGCATTTTCGGCTACGCCACCTGCCCTCAGCTCGACTGGGTCCTGTCCAATGCCCTCGGTCGCGACCTCTCTCTGGCCTGCCCTCTCGGCCGGTGGGGTGTCACTGCCCCGTCCGTCGAGATAGTCGACGGGGCTGCCACAGGTTACAATACCATGGTTTGAGGTTTTCGCCGAGCCTCGTATCCCCACAGCAGTTGACATCGGCTGCTCCGGCGGCACTGCGGTCGGTCCGCATGTGCGTTTCGTTGGAAGCGGGCCAGCACGGTGGCACCTTGTTCTGTTGGCACGCTCGTTTTTATGTTTTGTTTTGTTATATCTCTATGTTTTTTTTGTTTTGTTGTTTGCTTTCTTTTTTGCCCCCCCTCTCTTTCTCTGTAGCCTGGCAAACTAATCGCGCACTGGCGCTGGAGCTCTGCCGGGGACTGCTCCTCAGCGGCTCGTTTCCATCGCGGGGAGGGCGGCACGCCAGGGGAGGGCGGCACGCCAGCGCGGCCCACCGCCCCCCCCCCCACACGCCTTCGCCGATCCCGACCGCACATCCGCGGTCACACTCGGGTCGCTGGCGGGGCCACGCCTGCGCAGTCGCGTCCGCGGGGGAACGGGTCTCGCGCCAGGGCCACGCCCGCCTCCTACTGCTTGCCCTCCGGCCCGCGGAGGCGGCGGCGCGAGCCGCTTGCCCGCTCCGCCGTCGGACCCGCGGTCCGCAACGGTGTGTGTGTGTGCGTGTGTGTGTGTGTGAGTGTGCGTGTGCGTGTGCGTGTGTGTGTGTGTGTGTGTGTGTGTGTGTGCGTGCGTGTGTGTGTGTGTGTGTGTGTCCCTGTCTCTCACTCTCTCTGCGTCTTTCTCTCGCTTTTTCTCTCTCTCTCTCTCTCTCTGTCTCGCAATTTGTTGTTATTGAATATTCATGTCTAGAGAATAGTTCTTGTTGATCTCCAGAAACGGTTCCGGGCGCTCTCGCCTCGACGCCAGCTACCTTTTCGCTGAAAAGGAGGCTCCCGCTCGAGCGTTGGCTTGAGCGTAAAAGTGGGCCCTTGGAGGCCCAGCTACGACGACAACGGCTCCCGCTCGATACGTCTTCACAATTTACACAGAGACACCCTGGCCAGAGAGGCCCCCGACCTCAGGAACGGCGCTCTCGCTCGAATCGTCTTCGCAGTTCAGTCGAGTTGGCGGAGGCCCAGCCACGACGACAAGGGCTCCTGCTCGATACTTTCGCACGATTTACTCCGAGAGTTCCTGGCCAGGAAGGCTCCCGAACTCAGGAACGGCGCTCTCGCTCGAAACGTCCTCGCGATTCAGTCAAATATGTGGAGGCCCAATTACGACGACAAGGGCTCTCGGTCGATATTTCTTCAGTGTATTCGCAGAGGCCCTTGCCAGAGAGGCCCCCGAACTCAAGAGTGGCGCTCTCGCTCGAGACTTTCTCGTAATTCAGGCAAGTTGGTGGAGGCCCAGACGCGGCGACAAGGATTCCCCATTTGATACTTCTCCATGTATTCTGAGAACCCCTGGCCAGAGAGGCCCTCGAAATCAGGAACGGTGCTCTCGCTCGAGAGTACCTCGCTCTTCAGTCAGTGGCCGACAAGGACCTAGGAAGATATTCCCCCCGAAAGGGGATGCGATCGAAGACGAAGTGGGCGGGTATCGAGGGTTGGGGTATGCAGAATTCAACACGCGTTCTTGTAAAAGCGAACAGTCTTTTAAACTGATTGTTGTTGTTGTGGTTGTTGTTACGGTTGTTGTTGGTGTTGTTGCTGTTGTCATTATCATTGTTGTTATCGCTCTCTCTCTCTTTCTTTTTGTTTCTCTCCCTGTCTCTCTGTGTCTCTCTCTCTCTGTCTGTCTGTCTGTCTGTCTGTCTGTCTGTCTGTCTGTCTGTCTGTCTGTCTCTCTCTCTCTCTAGATCTCTCTTTGCAGGCCCAGAGACTGTTGGAATCTGCGGCCTCCCCCATCCAGGGGCTCGCGGCTATCAGGCTCGACTGGATCACCTCACTTTCCGCCCAAAAGTAAAGATCGTAGTCGATGTCGTCGCCCCCTCCACTCCCTCGCCCTCCTTATCTTGCTCCTTTCTCTCCCTTCCTCTCTCCCCCTCTCCGCGTCCCTTTCCTCGTCCTCGTTCCCCGTCCTCGTCGTCGTCCTCTTCCATCCCCCTCCACTATCCATCCATTCGCTCTCTCCCTCCTGCTCACTCTTTTTTTCCCTCCTTCCACCCCTCTTCGGCATCCTCCGTGTCGCCATCATCGTTCTCCCTCTTGTCGTCTCTCTTTCTCCCTTCCCGCAAATGCGCTTTCTTCCTCCTGCTCCGCCTGATCGGGAGGACCGGAGTCGACGCTGTGCGGCGCAGTCTCCCCTTCCCCGCCCGCCCGCCGTTCCCCCCCCTCCCCCCCCCCGGGGCCCATAGCGATCCGATCAAGCCGATTCGACATCGGTTTCGGCTGACCCGAGTCGATGCGATTCGATGTGGCCCGATACCTGTTCGGCGGTGTCGTTGTGCATCCTGGTGCGGCCGATCCGATTCGGTCTCGATTCCGTGCCGATGCAGGCCGATCCGACGCACCATCCGATTCGATCCGAGTTTTCCGATTTGGTGTTGGCTGATCTTGTTTCCCCTACCTTCCTGTCATCGGCGTCGCCCCACCATACTGTTACTATGTGTGTGTGTGTGTCGCCCCCCCCCCAGTGGCGCAGCGCGCACCGAGAAATCTTATAGCATATGCGTCGTGGCGGGTGCTTCTTGACCACACCGCTCGGGAAACGATCTATTGCAAGATGGTTACATGTTCGGGTCGGACGCGCGCCTCCAAGGATGTCATATAGTACTCCCGCTGCTGGCGCAAAAAGCGCCCATCCACTGCTTCGACGGTGCCGCCCCCAGACCCCCCATTTCAATGTTACGTTCGCGGCCGATGTCGGGGTACCAGCATCGGCTTAAAAAACGCCCAATGCTCCACCGCCAAGGCAACCCCGTCTTCGACACTGACACTGGGGGGCGCGGGGGTTCTGAACACAGCAGCGTTGCCCATCGTGTCTGGTGGGCGTTTTTTACGCCAACGGCGGTAGTATGTTTCTGTGCGCCGCGGCCCGGCTGCTGCCACGGCCCCGCTGCCGTTGCTGGCCGCACCAGCCCAGTCGATATGGAAGCCGTTCGCGTCTGAGCGTCCTCCTCCTGTCCTCCGCGGCCGCCCCGCCCCCCCCTCTCTCCCCCCTCCTGCACGCGGGCCACTTCGCGTATCGGTCGCCCCGGATCGCCGCCCGCTGGAGCAGCACTTCTGCCCTGCCGCTGACGAAAAGTCCCATGTCATCTTCCCTCGGCGGCGTGCCTCCACCGAGGGAAGATGATCCCGATCTCGGTGATGGTGGTAATATTCTGGCTGCCGAGGTGGCCGAAATATTACCACCAACGCCAGAATCTAGGATCATCTTCCCCCTGTGGAGGCAATCCCTTTGTTTGGTGTTGGTGTTTATTTCCAGGCCTCCAACATGTCAGCCGGAAGATCGGGCCCGCCACGGGCTGGGATGGAGAGGAGGCCCTGGCCGCTGTTCCCTCCGCCCTGGGCACGGGCTGGCAGGAGCATCTCGGAGACTCCACGGCCTCGCGGGGCCGGGCGCCCCGCGAGGCGGCGCGGTCCCCCCCGGATGCAGAGCGCTCTTGCGCGGTGGCGTTGCGCAGAACGTATCCATGCGACCGCGCGTCCGCGGGATCGCTCGGAGGAACAGGTACTCATACCGCTACAGCGGAAACCCATGCCAAGAAACATCCTGCTTGCCTCCAGCGTGCCTTTGGTTTCTTGGGTTTCGATGGTTGCGTTACGGAAAGAAAGCGTGGCGCTCCCACACAAACATCGATGGTCATCCTGGGGTCTCAGAGTTGTGTTTCTTGTGGAAGGTTTCTTGTGGTCGAGCTCCTACTCTACCCATGCCGCTACCCTTCCCTCTTTTTCTCCATTTTGGGCCTCCTCAGAGGCCCTCGTCGCCACCGCTGGATTCGCCTCGAAGTTCTGGTCAGAACGCATTTCGCCTCGAAGTTCTGGTCAGAGCGCACCCCGGAAAAGGCCCAGAGAGTAGCGGTATCGGTGCCTTTTGGTCTCCCAATCGCACCTTGGAAGCCAGGCCGCGAGAGCGTGGGAGTGGATCCGCTCGCCGCTCGCGTGCCTCACCGAGCTGCAGGGCGCCCGCGGATCCGCCGTGCTCCTCCCGACCTGGGGTCGAACGCCGGCCTGAGATTGGCAGACTCCCGGTGAGTTCCGCTTGATCCTGGGCATCAGCCCGGGCCGAATCCCGGGTCCGTTCCAGCTCCCGTCAGTTCTCAGTGGCCACTTCATTGGGCCGAGTGGCTTTCAGTGGTTCTTGCGAAAACTCGCAGGCCTAGAGGTCGACACGAGCACCAATATCGGCAGTGTGCCTCCACCGAGGCAAGAAGATCCCGATCTCGGTGATGGTGGTAATATTCTGTCTTCCAAGGTGACCGAAATATTACCACCAACAGCGAAAGCTAGGATCATCTTCCCCCTGGGGAGGCAACCCCCTGTGTTGGTGTTGGTGCCCGTTTCCAGGCCTCCAAAAAAGTTGTTTCCTAACTGTTAGGAGGCAATGTCTTCGTAAGAGCCGCTGGGGACCACTCGGGATGGCCTTTGGTGCTGGGACCCACAGCACTGAGCTGCAGGCCCTCCGCGGAGCTGCCGTGCCTCTCCCGACCCGTGCCGTCGCGAGGCGGACGCGGCCATGCGCTCGCACGGGTACGAGGGCGAGCCCGTGGTACCGATGCCAGATCAGAGCGAGGCGGCTGCCGAGCCAAGGGGGCTCCGAGAATCGCAAGAGGCCAGCAGCGATGTTGATGATGGTGGTGATGACGAAGATGCTGATGGTGGTGGTGATGACAATGATGATGGCGATGATGGTTGTAATGATGATGGTGATGGTGATGATGACGGTGGGGTTGATGATGTTGTTGACGATAGTGAAGGTGATTGTGGTGGGGATGGGAATGTTGATGGTGATTGTGATGATGGTGACGTTGGTGATGATGGTGATGTTCATGGTGATGGTAATAGTGATGGTGGTGGTGAGGAGTATGATGATAAAAAGGATGAGGACGAGGATGAGAAGGATGCTGATGATGATGCTGATGGTAGTCGTGATGATGATGATGCTGATGGTTGTGGTGGTGGTGATGGTGATGGTGATGGCGATGGAGATGATGATGGTGATGGTTTTGTTGATGATGGTGATGGCGATGATGATCGTTGTGGTGATCATGAAAGCTGATGATGGCGATGGTGGTAATGGCGATGATGACCATGACGATGTCGGCGACGACGACGACGACGGCGAGGATGATGATGATGATGTTGATGATGATGATGATGATGATGATGATGATGATGATGTTAATGTTGATGTTGATAGTGTCGGTGGTGGTGGTGATGATGAGGGTCGCCTGATCCTGATCGAGCGAGGACACTACAGCAGGGCACGACGTCACCCCAGCAACCAAGGGGTGCTTTCCAGCAGCTATTTTTTTATCGGGCGAGGGCGCTCTGGCAGGCCACGACGTCTCTTCAGCAGCCCAGGGCAGGTGCTCCAGCGCCTCGTCTGTAATCGAGCGACGGCACTCCGTCGGGACACGGCGTCCTTCAGCGGTCGGTCGCTCGGCGGGTCGGTCGTTGCCAACGCCGCCGCCGCGGTCGTTGTCGTCGGCGTCGTCGGCGTCATACTAGCCGCCACAGTGGTCACCAACGTCGCAATCGCCGCCGCGGTCGTTGCAGCCGTCGTTGCCCTCGCCGCCGCCGCCACCGTCGGGGGTCGTCGTCGTGTTCGTCGTCTAGGTCGTCGTCGTCGTCGTGGTCACCAACGTCGCCATCGCTGCCGCGGTCGTCGCAGTCGTCGCTGCAATCGTTGGCGCCGTCGCCGTCGCTGTCACCATCGCCGTCGCCGTGATCGCCGACGTCGCCGTAATGGCTGATGTCGCAACTGTCGTCGCCGCCGTCACTGCCGCTGTCGTCGTCGTGGTCGTTGCCGACGTTTTGCCGACGTCGCCTTCGCCGCGGTCTCGTCGAGCCATTCGGGCAGATCAGCACGAATGTTGGACTTGTTCCAGCAACGCATATCCCTGGTTATAAGGTGTGAACGTCTTGGGACTCTTGGGACCGAGGAGGTGGTAGTATTAAACTCATACGAACAACTTGAGGTTCTGGACGGTTTTGACTTCTTACGCTTTCCCCAAGGACCCCGAAGATAATCAAACAGAGGACCAAGACGGACCGCTTGTGCCATCTAAGCATATGCTGGAAGCTTGGTTGCGCAACCACTGCCCTCAGGCTTTAAACAACTTAGGCGGCATTCTTTTTATACATTACCAGTGACGCTGCCGTGCGATTCCGTCACCGCGCTCGGGCGGGCGCCTGGGGGGGTGGGGGGGCGGGCGGGCGCCGGGGGGGTGTCCAATGAACGTCACTCTCCCAACCTCGTATTTGGTCACATGTTCTGCCTGGAAGGCCAAATACGCAGGGACTTGGTCATACAAATGCACGCATTTTGGGCTCGATGAGCTGGGGGGGTCCAAATATTGCTTGGCAAGGAGCGAGAGGGCCCGACACACACCTACCGCTGCAAGCGCGGTGGCGGATGTACAGAAAGAGAGAGAGAGAGAGAGCGCACGCATGGATTCCGAAAGTATACTGAGATACAGCGGAGACTTAAAGCCACTCCACTGCGTGCCAGACGCAGTGTGTCGGATACCTTTATCGGCAATGGCTCCGACATTCCCAATCATCGGGATATCGAGAAGAGCATCACAAAGCACAATTCTTGACGCTTCGCGTATCCCCACCAGCCTTTCCACGTCCTGGCCGCTCCGCTTTTCGGCGCCGTCGCCCTGGAGTACGACTTCCAGTTCATGTGGTGCATACTGTGCCAGGTTCACGCTTCTCCTGGCCGACGCTTCCCCCCAGCGTTGCCGGCCTGACTGACACTGGGCACGGCGACGTGGTGTCCACCTGTGATTGGGCCTGTGTCGGCTCGCCGGCGAGCACATGGTGCTCCGTGAGTGAGACCACCCGCTTTTCCCTCCCTTCTTCGTTCTTCCGTCGCCTCGCTCCTCCTCCCCCGCCGTTTTTCCGTCGCCCTGCTCGGCGCCTGGCGTCCTTGTGCTGGTGTACGTCGCCACGCGCGGCTCGTCTGCTCGTTTTCCCGAATTTGTTCTGCATGTGCACAAATTATCTGGCTCTGTGCCCCACTTTGCCTGATTGACACGCCCTCTGGACTTTTCCTTGCGGGCCGCAGAGCAAAACACATATCCCCACCAGCACCGCACCTCTTGTGTGCAATTCGCCTGTACCGCCGTCCCGGACACGCTTGTCGCCGCCAGACCGTAATCGCGCGGCCGCCGACCAAAAAGTATCCCCACCAGCCTTGTGGCCACCCTCCGCTGCTTTAGTTTAATTCGTCTCTGCGTGCCCCGCATTGACTGGACTCGCCGCTGGCGCGCTCGCCCGCGGCCGCTGACAAAAAAATATCCCCACCAGCCCATCCAGACAAGATCGGAGGCTGTCTTGAGGCCTCTTGCAGGCTATCGTGAGCCATGCTCGGCTAGAGGCTGTCGGAGGCTATCCTGAGCCATGCTCAGCTATTTTGGACCGTTATGTGGCTGCCTTGAGGCCTTTTGGAGGTCTGTCGGAGGCTATATTGAGCCATGCTCGACCTCCTCGTACCATCTTGGGGGTAGGAGGAGGAAGAGGAGGAGGAGGAGGAGGAGGAGGAGGAGGAGGAGGAGGAGGAGGAGGAGGAGGAGGAGGAGGAGGAGGAGGAGGAGGAGGAGGGAGGAGGAGGAGGAGGAGGAAGGAGGAGGAGGAGGAGAAAGAGGAGGAGGAGGAGGAGGAGGAGGAGAAAGAGGAGGAGGAGGAGGAGGAGGAGGAGGAGGAGGAGAAAAACGAGAGACAGAGGAGGAGGAGGAGGAGGGTGGAGAAGATGAGGAGGTGGAAGAGGAGGGAGGAGGAGGCAGGGAAGGAGGAGGGATGAAACGGACGATGACAAGGAGGATGGGAAGTCGGGTTTCGGAGGCATGTTGCTATGAAAGGTTCTTGGAGGACGACGAATGCCATCTTAGGGGCTCTCTTGGGCCTCCGTGGGGCACTATTGGGGCCCTCTGAGGGCTCATATTGGGTGTCTTGGGATCCTCTTGGGGCTCCTTGGAGTCTTGAGGCCCTCTTGGGGTCCTCTTGGGCGCTTTTGGGGCCCTCTTGGGCCCCTCTGGGTGCTCTCTTGGGCCGTCTGGGGGCCATCGTAAGGCCTCAAGAGCCCATCGGAAGCGACAAGGCGAGAAGGCAAACCACAGTGACTTCCCGTTGGTTTGGGAGCCATTCTTGGCCTCTTGTGTGGGGGTCCTTGGAGGGCTCCGGCGGGCACTTGAAGCCGTCTGGGGCCGTCTTGATGCCTCTTGGGGTGTCTGTCGAAGGCTATATTGGGCCAGCTGGAGGTACAGTCAACCCACATAGTAAGGATGGGCAATCTTCCCAAGGATACCCTTGCATCCTTGCCTCCTCGGCCCATCCTTGGCCACTTTCGCTGGCCGCGCCCCTGTCGAAAAGCTTCGACGTGGCCTTCCTAAGCCCTTGCATCCGTATCGTGCGTCCTTCTTGCACAGGTTGACCGTGCCTTGAGCCATCCTTGGAGGCCACCCTGCGGTCTCCGAGGCCCTCCTGCATCCACGCTGTGGGCGATCTCCTGGGCGCGCTCCGACCCCTCGCGGGGCGCCCCGTACAGGCCCAGGGGAGGGGGGGGGCGGGGAGAGAGGGGTACCCGTAAGTCGGGCCTGGCCCCCTACAGGAGGAATCTTCAAGCATGGTCAAAAAATAGTCTGGGGACGATTCTTGGAGTATTTGTTTAGAATATTTTGAAGTATTTGTTTGCGTATTTTTCCATACCTAGGCTCTGCCTAGAAGGGTTCTTACTCTCTAGCTTAAAGGGGCCGGGCAGTGGAAAGCGCCCCGGGCGGTTCCCCCAGTCCCCGCCCCGCGGTTCCCCCAGTCGCGCCCCCTGGGTTCACCCAGCTTAGCTTAGCTTAGCTTAGCTAAGCTTGGCTTAGCTTAGCTTAGCTTAGCTTATCTCATCTTAGCTTAGCTTAGCTTAGCTTTGCCTAGCCTAGCTTAGCTTAGCTTAGCCTAGCTCATATTAGCCTAGCTGAGCTTAGCTTAGCTTAGCTTAGGTTAGCATGGCTTAGCTTAGTTTAGCTTAGTTTAGCTTAGCTTAGCTTCGCCTAGCCTAGCTTAGCTTAGCTTAGCTTAGTTTAGCTTAACATATATTAGCTTAGTTTAGCTTAGCTTAGCTTAGCGCAGCGCATCATAGCGCAGCGCAGCATGAGCACAGCATGGCATAGCATAGCATAGCCAAGCATAGCATAGCATAGCACAGCATAGCATAGCTCTGCATAGCATCGCATAGCATATCATAGCAGTGCATCGCATAGCATAGCATAGCATTGCTTAGCATAGCACAGCGCAGCATAGCCTTGCATAGCACAGCACATCGCAGCATAGCATAGCATATCATAGCATAGCATAGCATATCACAACATATCATAGCATAGCATAGCATAGCATAGCGCGGCATATAATGTCATATCATAGCCTAGCATAGCATAGCATAGCATAGCATAGCCCAGCATAGCATAGCATAGCATAGCATAGCGCAGCATAGCATAGCATATCATAACACTGCTACTACCGCTACTGCTACAACTGCGACGATGAGGAGAAGGAGGAGGACGGCGTTTACCGTTACTACTAATATTGCTCTCCTAGGGGCTCCAACTCCTAGGTAGGGTCGCTCTTGGATAATTTCATTTTTCGTCCAGAGTCCCCCTGTAGGAGGACAGGCCCGATTTGAGATAACCCTCCTCCCCCGAGCGGGGAGGGACGGGTTTTGGCAGGGAGAACGAGCTTCGTAAAGCCGCCTGCCTTGCGCCCAGAGGGCCGGTGGGGTTGCACCAACGACGGTGACCTGAGCATCAAGCGTACAGCATGCGTAGCCATTTTGGTGCATGTATTAAACTTCAGGGTATCACACGCTGGCGCGTTTGCCAAGTTTGCGTTGACGCGGCATCTTTTTTGGTCGTTCGTTTGCAGCCGCTATTGCAAAGATGATATTTGTTGGCATTGCGTTCATGTTGTTAGCTGGCGTTGCTGTTACAGGAGAGATGGTTTTCAGTATGGTGATGCTTCAGATGCAGTGGCCATATTGGCGCATCACTTCGCTGAGCTGCGTAGTGTGCCTTGTTGTTGTGATGATTGTGGTTTCGGCCTTGCGCACACCGCTGCCCTCCAGACCACAAATGAAGTGGGTGCTCCTTCTGGGACTCTTCTCAGCTGTCTACTGGGGCCTCGGTGTCCTTGCTGTGCAGACGGGCGTCGACCCAGGCGACGTTGCTGCACTGACAAGTATAAATATAGTCGTTGCTGCAATTATGGGACGCGTTTTCTTGAACGAAACATTTCGATGCTTGCACATGGTAGCCGTCGTTCTCTCGATATCTGGTGCGATTATGATTGCCAGGCCCACATTTATGTTCGGTTCCACGCAGCACGCGAGGCCACCCTTCTACGGTTTTCTGTTCGCTATCGCTTCTGGTGGTCTTCAGGGTTGTTTCTTTATCTGCTGCCGCAAAGCGAGTGACGTTTCCGCTGGACACCAGACGCTATCCAGGTGCCTGCGGCACATCCGCCACCGTGCCGGCGAAACACTCTGTGTGGCGATTCTTCAAGCATCGGCCAGAAGGCCGACGCATGTGACACTTCTCATCTCCATCTCTTGAGGAGCTCTCATTGGACTGTTTGGGCTATCTTGGGGCTGTTTTGAGTCACTTCGGGACATTGGGGGGTCCTTTGTGGCCTTCTCGGGCCGTCTTGGGGCTTTCTGGACCGTCTGGGGGATCTCTTGGGACCGTCGGGGGGCCAGTCTGGGGCATTATTTGGCCGTTTAGGTTTAGGGGTCCTGTTGGTTTCTTTGGAGACCCTCGTGAGCCCGCTTGGGGCTCTCTTGGGGCCCTCCTGTGCTGTGTAGGGGCCCTCTTGGGACTTTAAGTGGTCTCCTTTTGGGCCCACGAAAACCGCAAGTGGACCGTTCTTCGACCGAAGAGTGGAAATCTGGGTGTTTTGAGAAATCACGTGGAACATACCTATGGTTAGTGGTTTCTCGTGGGCCTGGAGAGCGTCTCGGGGAGATCTCGTGGCTTGTTGGAGGGCAGGTTTTTTGTGTTCTTCGGGGCAACATTGAGTCGTCTTGGCGGCCTTGTTGGTGTCCTTCCTGGGCCGTCCTGGAAGCCTCGGAAAGCTTGGGAGAGTCCCAGGGGCGCTTCGGGACGCCCATGAAGCTTCGCGAGAGGGCAGGTGCCAGCGACGAACGTGAGGAGAGGGGGGCCCCTCAGTCGACTTACAGAAACCCTACCAGACAGCAGTTGGCATCCCACCACGCCTTAACGTGAAAGGTGGCACGGTGGCGGATCTGCATTATTGTTTTCTGGAATCTATTGTGCCTTTATTCCTTTCACACCTGTGGTTCAGGAGGCTTCATTTCTTATCGCGCTGGACGTGCCTTGGGAAGGGCTTGCGTGGACAGGCGTTGCAGTGGTGACTACCCTGGGCTCTGCTTTTTTCAGCTGTGCTGGTTCGATGCTGTGCCCGGCTGCCATCAGCGCCACGGTGTATACAGCTTCATCTATGTTTTTTGGTTACTTGGTGCAAACCGTATTTTTTGGATCGGCGCCAGAGTTTGCAACAGTTTTGGGCGCTTTTCTCATGTTGGCTTCGGTCTCTGTCATGGCACTGGCCGCTCGAGGAAAGACATCGTCGCATGACGCTGATGCTGAAAAGGCCGGCGACACGAATCATGCAGCCCAAGCAGCAAGCTATGCTGTTGCGGATGACGACACAGGGAGTTTGGCATCTTTCATTGCGTCCGAGTTCAGCGCTTTCGATGCAACAACCGAGACCATTCGCTTCCGAGGCCACGTCGGCCGACATGACGGCGTGCTTCCTCAGCAAGTGGGTGGATCAAGTTGATTCGCATTGTTCGTGACTCAATTTTTTTGTCGGTCGTGGCAGCATTACAGTCGACGTTGGGCTTATGACTCGGTGATGTGCGTCTACCGCAGGGCAGATGGTATTACAATGGTGTTCGCCTCCCGCTATGCCCAGACAGCGATGGCGCAGTATACAGTGATTGGTCTGCTTGCCACGCATTCCATGCCCGTGTCTGAGTCATGTGCGAAGACGCATGTTTTGATATATAGGTTCATCACCGCATGTTTCGAAATCCTGTAAACAGCGCAACAGCGCATATGCCTCACATCAGGTGTGCCCGTACACATTGCCCTCAACATAGATAAACAGACGCTTGCCGGCGTGAACCCCAATCAGTAGGCTCTTACATGTTCGATGTGCGCCAATCGTGTGCAATCTGTATTTATGTATGGAATGGAAGCTGGGTGGTGCAGTCTATGTGGTGTCGGGTAGCCGTTGGAGACAGTCCGCAGATAATGGTACGCTCTTGGCGTGGTCACTGCATGGCGGTTCTCCTTGTGAGAGGGCACTGCGCCATCTTGGCCTGGGAGGTCCGCTTGGCGTAGTCATCACTGAATCCCTGCGACCTCTGCCGCATCACCATCTCCTGCGCACTCCGTGCTTCCTGGCAGACCAAGACCCCGATGCAGACTCCTCTTGATTATCGTACAGCTCTCGAAGAAGAATAACGTTATAAAAAACATAGACTTTTGGCGCTCCGCGCGGATTTCTTGGATCCGCGCCTGGCCCCCCCTCCTCCCGGCGGCGCCTCCGGCGCCGCCCATGGCTCGCTCCGCGCGCCAGGGAGGGGGGTCTAGCGCGGATCCCAGAAACCTGCGCGGAGCGCCAAAAGTTTATGTTGATGGCGTATTTTCTTCTAAGTTGGTGCCCAGTGCAGTGACAACGTGACGCACGACGAGCATTCCCCACGAAACGCTGTACTGGGTGGCGCGGGCGCATGCGGCCGCGGCCACTGGGGCCTTCGGTGGAATGCTTCCACGCCTGAGTGCACCCAACCATGACACGGAGGACCCCTCTGGTGGGTGGGCCTCGCGTGGCCAGATCTCGGCTTGGGGTGGCGGGCGTGCGTCAGGAAATTGTCGTGCCTCCTCTTCCTCCTCCCTCCCCGGCCGCCTCTTCTTCCCCGAGCCACACTGCCCACCAGCGGTCGGCCGCTTCGGCGCGACCGCGACGAGTCCTGTGGCGCCGCGGCCAAGAATAGAGCCGGGGCGCTGCTGGCGCATGCCGTCGCTCTTCGCCCCCTCCCCTCCCCGCCTTCGCCTCTCCTCGCCGCCGGTCCCCCGCGCCAAAGAAGAATGAGAACAACTGCATAAGAAGCATACCCGTCGGTCGTTGAACGTAGGTATTTCCAATCTACTTCAGGCGCCTTCCTACTTCAAGTGCCGGGCGGTTTTACCTCTTCCCTCCTCTTCAGGGGCTGGGTGGAAGCCCAATCTGCTTCAACGCCTTCCTACTTAATTTTTTACCGACTTCTTCCGACCGACTTGTAGACTTTCCGAGGTCCACGCGGATTCCTCATGTCGGCGCTGGACCCCTCTCCCTGGCGTGCAGAGCGCGCCAGAGGCGTTGCCGGAAGCGTCGCCATGGCGCCCCAGCGCCGATCCATGGATTTTGCTCGGACAGCCGAGAGTCTATGCTCATGCAGCTTTGAATTGGATTCCCCACCCGCCCTCTGGCCTCTGGCTGAACCTTCGTTTTGAACAGAGCCTGCCTTCGTCTTCCTCGTGCCGCATTCCTCCTCCTCCTCCTCCTTCTCCTCCCCCTTCCATAAGCATAAACTTTGGGAGGTCCGCGCAGATCCGAGAATGTAGCTCGGACCTCCAGGGAAGTCTGTGCCTGTGCACTCGCCTCCCGTCCGGAGCGGGGTCGCCCGGCGGCAGGACTACCCGCGGGCCACCAGCCGCGACGGGAGCGCCCCAGACCCGCACGAGGTTCAGTACGACGTTCCCGCGCAGCCGGAGTCGGACACGGAGCGCGGCCGGGGTGCCCGCGCCACTGTTCTCGGAGGAGGGCCGAGGCTCAGAGGAGGGAGACATGCTGCCGATACCGCGAAGCACCCGTCAGCCTCGTCGTCAAGGCGGGATGTGCTTCTTGCAGGCCAGGTCAAGAAGGCACCCCTGGAGAGGTCCGCGGATCAGCGGTATCGGTATTTTCCCGTACCCCCGGCGTCGAGGCAACGGCGGCACTCCCTGGTGTTGTTTCCCGTCCTGGTTTGTGACCGCATGGGGCGCCGGCAGGGGTGGATCTGGCTCAGGGGGGCAATCCCCCATTCCTCGCCGATCGGGGCTTATTGGGTGCTCCGACCTCATTCTTCTCCTCGTCCTCGCCCTGCTTCTCCCTCCTCTCCCTCCTCTGGTCCGTGCAGCTTGCAGGCTCACGGCTCTGGCTTCCCCCTGTTCGGGAAGCGGCGGATCTTCAGTGTACCTCACGTGGTTCCTTGTTTCCTCGACGGGGTCACTCGATCGGCGCGTCCTCTCCCTCCTCCACCTCCTCCTCGTCCGTCTCATTCAAATCGCACTGACTGACGTCGCCCCCCGAGGCCGCTCTTCGTCGTCTTCTTCTTCTTCTTATTATTATTATTATTATCATGATTATTATTCTTGTTATTATTATTATTACTACTCTTTTCTTCGTCTTCTGATTAGTATTGCTATTAGTTGTCTTATTATGATTATTAGTCGTAGTATTCATTGGTATCAAGTATTTTTAGTAGTTCTTTTTCTTCATCCTCCTACTCCTCCTCCTCCTCCTCCTCCTCCTGGTCCTCCTCCCCCCCGAACCCTCCTCGCCATCACCACCCTCCCCTTCCTCTTTCTCCCCCCCTGGAGGGGGGGCGGTGGGGAGGAGGGAGACGGGCCCCCTCGCTTCCTCGGCGGAGGCAATGGATCGGCGTGTCCTCCTCCTCCTCCTCCTCCTCCTCCTCCTCCTCTAGTATGTTCACCATGCGCATCATCAACAACATCATCGTCATCGTCATCGTCATCATCATCATCAGCAGCAGCAGCAGCATCATCATCATCATCGGTTCCAGTGTCGAATCCCCCCCTGCGAAACTATTTTTTTTCCTTTGCCCTATTTTCTTTTTCCGCAGCGATGTTCGTTGGTTTACCTACCTCGCTTTGCGAAGCTGAGTTGGCCGCGTGGTGAGGTGCTCGATTTGCGAACCTCGCTGCCTTTGGTTCGTGACCACGTGGGGCGGAAGGGGGGGTATCCTCCGCGCCTCTTCGTTGCTGCTGGCGCCAGTGGGGGGGGCAACCAAAAAGGAACAACGAAACAATACATTGACTTTTTTTCTTTTTTGTTTGCCCCCCCCCCAGGCGCCAGCAGCAACGGGGAGGGAAGGGATGGGCCCTGTCCTTCCACGCTCCCCCCCCTCTCTCTTCTCGCCCCCCTTCCCTCCTCCCCCCTGTGCCTTGGGAAGAAACGGAGGACAGTACCAGTTTTTGTTCTAATACCGTGCCCAGCCAGTAGTCGTATTGCATAAACGAAGTGGCAGCACTGTAACAGTCCTGTAGTAGTAGTAGTAGTAGTAGTAGTAGTAGTAGTAGTAGTAGTAGTAGTAGTAGTACTCAGATCGAGCAGTAAAGATCATATCCTACAGTGTTTGCTGTAGTAGGCGCACTGTAGTGTTGTAGTAGAGGTACTCCACTACTGTAATACTCGAAAAGAATAGTATTGTCGCCGAAATGTGCACTAGCGGTAGTGCTGTAGGAAAAATGTTGCACTATTGTGGAGCAGTGCTGCTATTGTAGTAGTTGCACTGCCGAACAATACTCTAGTACCAGACTCGCTAGAATAATAGTCCACTGTTGCCTGCAGCGGGTGTACTGCAGTATTGTGGTAGGAATACTCAAATGCCGCACCCCGCGCTGTTGTAGTAGTCTGGTGCTGTAGTGCTGTAGCGGTGGCGCTGCAATAGTCGTAGCACAGTACTGCAGTAGCCGTGCTCCAGTAGTGCTACTCTAGGACTGCACTCGTGGTATCATAGTACCGTGCCCAGCCATACTAGTATTGTAGAAGTGAAGTGGCAGCGCAGTAGTCATCCAATCTGTCGTAGTAGTAGTAGTAGTAGTAGTAGTAGCAGCAGCAGTAGCAGTAGCAGTAGCAGTAGTAGTATTAGTAGTAGTAGTAGTAGTAGTAGTAGCAGCAGCAGCAGTAGTACTAGTTCTAGCACTAGTACTAGTGCTAGTACTAGTACTAGTACTAGCACTAGTACTAGCACTAGCACTAGCACTAGCACTCGCACTAGTACTAGCAGTAGTACGAGTAGTAATAGTAGTACTAGTAGGTAGGATTCAGGTGTGACAGCAAAAGGCCATAGCTTAGCATTGGGTTTAGCAGTCGCACTGTAGTACTGTAGTAGAAATAACCCACTGCTGTCGTACTCGGATATAGTATTGATGCAATCGAACTGGAGTGCATCAGTAGTAGCGCTGTAGGAATCGTTTCGTGCTGTTGTGGAGCAGTGGCGTACTAGTGTAGTAGTGGTACCGTAGACGCAGTGCTCTAGGACATGATGCGTTAGAGTAGTACCCAACGATTGTCTGCACTAATGTAATAGGAATACTCCACTGCCGCAGCATGACAAAAACAACTATCGTGGTAGTATCTTAATGTGGTGCTGTAGTGGTGACGCTGTAGCAGTAGCAGTAGACGTTGTAATGGTCGTAATGCAACACTGCACCAGTAATATGGCATAAGTGATACTTTCGCACTGTGCTGGTATTGCTCTGATACTGGCAGTAGTCGTACTGGATCCTTAACAGTGGAGTAATCAGGCACGGCCGCCGTGCCCTAGCAGCGTAGCGCCGTAATAGTACAGTATTCATGGCATTCTACTGAGGTCGTCGTAGTTGTGCTCTGGTACAGTAGTAGTTTTAACAACGTAGTGGTGGTTGTGGGAACAACACGGTCTTGTACCACTTTAATAGTGTAGCATCACTCTATATGGTCGAGCTGTTGTACTAGCAATTGCGTTGCAGGGGTAGTCGTACCCTAATACTGTGATAGTAGAACCGTTGTAGCAATGAGGTCGTATTAATACTTAGTATTGGAATGGCAAGTGAAGGTATGAGACTCACGGTAGGCGTTGGCTGAGGTCAGGCTCAGGCCGAGGCTCCAGCTGAGGCTTGGGGCTTATCTTAGGTTGAGGTTGAGGCTTTGATTGACGCTAGGCTGAGGCTTAGGCTACGCTTGGGATTGGCTTAGGCTGAGGCTTCCGCCGAAGCTCAGGCTGCGGCCTGGACGAGGCTCAGGCTAGGCTTAGGCTGAGGTGTAGGCTAGGCTGAGGCTGAGGCTTAGGCTGAAGCTTGGGTCAGGCTTAAGCTATACTCAGGCTAAACTAAAGCTTAGGCTTGCCTGGCTTAGGCGGAGGTTTAGGCCAGGCGGGGGCTGGAGTTTAGGCTTAGGATTGGGTTTGGGCCATGTTTAGGCAACGCTTAGGCTAAAGCTTAGGCTAGACCGAGGCTGAAGCTTAGGCTCTGGCCAGGCTTAGGCCAGGCTGAAGAAGCAGAGTCTGCTCTAGACAGAAGCTGAATCTGAGGCTTAGGCTAGACTTCGGCTAAACTTCGGCTGGGACTTAAGCTGGGCTGGGCTGAGGCTTAGCCGCTGCTTAGGCTGAAACTTAGGTGGACGGCGGCGGAAAGAGAGAGAGAGAGGAGTGGGAGGCAGCGCCGAAGAAAAGCATAGCGGGTATACCACGCCGATACCAACAGGAGGCAAACGATGCGTTCCGCCTCCCACAAAACAAAATCCTTTCAAGCGCAGGGGGGGATTCGACCTTTGAACCCATCATATCATCCTCCTCATCATCAGCATCATCATACTCATCATTATCAGCATCATCATCAGCATCATCATCATCATTATTATCATCCTTATTATCATCATCATCATTATCATCATCCGCAGCATCACCATCAGCAGCATCATCACCACTGTTCGCCATGCATTGGTGGATTCCCGACTGCGGGCCAGCGGCATTACGTTGAACAAGACGTTTTTTGGCGGCTGTTCGGCGACTGGCGCTGCGATGCGTTCGGATTTGGGCCTGCTGCGCGCAGCCTTCCACGCCATGAGAGACCAGTTCAGTTGGCCGTGCGCCGTGCGCCACATAGCCGTTTGCGCCGTGCGCCGCGCCCGCTCTGAGCGTCTCTGGTTCGCTGGATATCGCATCTGCCGATCATCATCATCATCATCATCATCATCATCATCATCATCATCATCATCATCATCATCATCATCATCATCATCATTGTCATCATCATTGTCAGCATCCTCATCGCCATCATCGTCAGCATCATCATTGTCATGATGATGATCATGATGATGATGATGATGATGATGATGATGATGATGATGATGATGATGATCAACATCATCAGCATCATCAGCTACACCATTGTCATTTTCATCACCATCGTCATCAGCGTAATCAGCATCGTCATCGGCATCAGCATCGTCATCAGCAGCACTCTAAACAGCAGCATCATCATCACAGTCGTCATCGTCATCATCAGACGCATAAGCAGGAGCACCACAATCGTCATCATCATCGTCATCGTCATCCTCATCAGCAGCATCATCGCCATCATCCTCATCCTCATGATGATCATCATTATCATCGTCATCGGGATCATCATCGGCACCATCATCAGCATCATCATCATCATCGTCATCATCGTCATCATCATCACGACTGTTCGCCATCCCTGCTACATTGCGGATTCCCGACTGCGAACCAGCGGCATTACTTCGAACAAGACGTTTCCTGGAGGCTGTTCCGCGACTGGCGCTGGGTTGCGTTCGAATTTGGGCATGCTGCGCGCAGCAACGACCCAAACACTCTTCCACGCCATGAACGACCATTTCAGTAGGTCGGCCGCGTGCCGTGCGCCACATCGCCATTTGCGTCGCGCGCCGCGCCCGCTCTGTGCTGTATGTCATCATCATCAGCAGCATCATCATCATCGTCATCATCATCGTTACCATCAGCATCATCATCTTCGTCATCATCGTCAGCATCATCATCATCATCATCATCATCATCATCATCATCACCATCATCATCATCATCATAAGCAGCAGCATCATCATCGACATCGTCATCATCATCAGCATCAGCACCGTCATCATACTCATCATCATCATCATCATTATCATCATCATCGTAAGCAGCATCATCATCACCATCATCATGATCATCATAGTCATCATCATCAGCATCATCATCGTCATCATCCTCGTCATCGTCATTATCATCAGGATCATTATCGTCATGATGCTGATGATGATCACGATCATCAGCCTCATCATCATCAGCAGCATCCTAAGCAGCAACAGCATCATCATCATCGTCATCGTCATGGTCATCAGCAGCATCACCATCGTCATCATCATCCTCATCACGATCAGCATCATCATCGTCATCCTCATCATATCATCAGCATCATTATCGTCATGATGATGATGGTCATCATCAGCATCACCACTGTTCGCCATCCCTGCTACATATGCGGGTTCCCGATTGCGGGCCAGCGGCACTATGTTCATCATCATCAGCATCATCATCATCATCATCGTCACCAGCATCGTCATCAGCATCATCATCATCATCATCATAAGCATCAGCATCATCATCATCATCATCATCATCATCACAATCCTCATCATCATTATCATCAGCATCATCATTGGCATCGTCATCGTTATCATCGTCATCAGCATCAGCATCAGCATCAGCAGCATCATGGTCATCCTCCTCACCATCATCGTCATCATCATCATCAGCAGCAGCATGATCATCATCAGCATTATCATCATCATCATCACCACCACCATCATCATCATCATCATCATCATCATCATCATCATCATCATCATCATCATCATCGTCATCATCATCATCATCATCATCATCATCATCATCATCATCGTCATCGGATGGGGCCGAGGCGCCTGGCCGTGCGAGCCGCGCCCCGGGGCCCACGGGGTGGGAAGGACATGTACGGGCGGCCCTCGATGGTCGCGGACGAGGAGCTGCGGAGGAGCCTTGGGGGCAGCCGAGCCCTCCCCCGCCACTGAGAGGGCCCTCCACTCCCCACGTGCCATATATATATATATATACACACACATGTATAGATATACACAGATATACATACATATCAAATATTGCATTGAGACTGCATTGGCGCTTCGCGCCATGCAGCGTGGTCCTTGAAGTTTGGCATGCAGGCGAAATGACAGGAAGTTCAAACAGACAATTTAGTGCGAACTCCTTGTTGCAGCAACCGGCATCGCCGTTATAGTAATGTGATTCGTTATCTTTCCTCCATGATTATGTGTCCTCATTCTCGCCCTACCCTGCGAAGTCTTCCCCATCCTCCTCAGCTCATTTTGCGGAGGCTCCTCCTTGGAAAGCCTCTGGGGGCCTCACGGAAGCTTTTCGGGCTTTCTTAAGGCCTTTTGGAGACCTCCTGGGCGTTTTTTTGGGGCCTCTGGGGACTTCCTCGGGTCTCCCTGAACGACCAGGTCACGATTTGGAATGCTTCGGAGGGTGTCTTGGGACCACCTTGGGCCGTCATGAGGCTCTCTTAGGCCATCTTGGAACCCTGTTGTGCCGTCTCGGGGCTCTCTTGGATTGCGCGGAAGCCCTTTCGGATGGTGGTGAGGCGATGTTCGAGTCTCCCAGGCTGTCTCGGACGCCCAGAAGTCCGAAGAACAGAGCACTCCCAAAAAATCATGCAATTATTCACTGCGTGGGGATCCCCATATGTGCATCTCCTTGCTGGCGCTCCCTTGGTGGTGGGACTCGGTGAGGACGAATCTGGATCTAAGTGTGACTGAGCTGCCTCTCTCTCTGCTCTCTCTGCTCTCTCTGTCTCTCTCTCTCTCTCTGCCCTCTCTCTGTCTCTGCCTCTCTTTCCCTGCCTCTCTCTCTCTCTCTGCCTCTCTCTCTGCCTCTCTCTCTCTGCCTCTCTCTCTCTGCCTCTCTCTCTGTGCCTCTCTCTCTCTGCCTCTATCTCTGCCTCTCTCTCTCTCTCTCTCTCTCTCTCTCCTCTCTCTCTTCTCTCTATTCTCTCTCTGCTCTCTCCTCTCTCTCTCACTCTCCCTCTCTCTCTCTCTCGCTCTCTCTCTTCTCTTCTCTTCTCTTCTCTTCTCTCTCTCTCTCTCTATATCTCTCTCTCTCTCTTTCTCTCTCTATCTCTCTCTCTCTCTCTCTCTCTCTCTCTCTCTCTCTCTCTCTCTCTTCTCTCTCTCTCTCTCTTTCGCTCTCTCGCTCTCTCTTGCTCTCTCTCGCTCTCTGTCGCTCTCTCTCGCTCTCTCTCTCTCTCTCTCTCTCTCTCTCGCTCTCACTCGCTCTCTCTCGCTCTCTCTCGCTCTCCCTCGCTCTCTCCCGCTCTCTCTCTCTCTCTCTCTCTGCTCTCTCTCTCTCTCTCGTCTCTCGCTCTCTCTCTCTCTCTCTCTCTCTCTCTCTCTCTCTCTCTCTCTCTCTCTCTCTCTCTCTCTCTCTCTCTCTCTCTCTCTCTCTCTCTCTCTCTCTCTCTCTCTCTCTCTCTCTCTCTCTCTCTCTCTCTCTCTCTCTCTCTCTCTTCTCTCTCTCTCTCTCTCTCTCTCTCTCTCTCTCTCTCTCTCTCTCTCTCTCTCTCTCTTCTCTCTTTCTCTCGCCTGTCTCCTCTCTCAACTCCCCCTCTCTCTCTCTCTCGCTCTCTCTCTCTCTCTCTCTCTCTCCCTCTCTCTCGCTTCCTCTCTCTCTCTCTCTTGCTCTCTCTCTCTCTCTCTCGTCACGGGCTCGTGAGATCAGCCAGGGTGGCTCCCCCTTGGGGCTCCCAAATGATGCCCCTGGCAGCGTTTTGTGACCATGAGGCTCTCAAGAGATACATGTTGGGGAGGCCAAACGGCAATTCTAGCTGAGGCGTCCCACCAAAATCGGCGCGAACGGGCTCGTGAGATCAGCCAGGGTGGCTCCCCCTTGGGGCTCCCAAATGATGCCCCTGGCAGCGTTTTGTGACCATGAGGCTCTCAAGAGATACATGTTGGGGGCGCCAAACGGCAATTCTAGCTGAGACGTCCCACCAAAATCGGCGCGAACGGGCTCGTGAGATCAGCCAGGGTGGCTCCCCCTTGGGGCTCCCAAATGATGCCCCTGGCAGCGTTTTGTGACCATGAGGCTCTCAAGAGATACATGTTGGGGGCGCCAAACGGCAATTCTAGCTGAGACGTCCCACCAAAATCGGCGCGAACGGGCTCGTGAGATCAGCCAGGGTGGCTCCCCCTTGGGGCTCCCAAATGATGCCCCTGGCAGCGTTTTGCGACCATGAGGCTCTCAAGAGATACATGTTGGGGGCGCCAAACGGCAATTCTAGCTGAGACGTCCCACCAAAATCGGCGCGAACGGGCTCGTGAGATCAGCCAGGGTGGCTCCCCCTTGGGGCTCCCAAATGATGCCCCTGGCAGCGTTTTGTGACCATGAGGCTCTCAAGAGATACATGTTGGGGGCGCCAAACGGCAATTCTAGCTGAGACGTCCCACCAAAATCGGCGCGAACGGGCTCGTGAGATCAGCCAGGGTGGCTCCCCCTTGGGGCTCCCAAATGATGCCCCTGGCAGCGTTTTGTGATCATGAGAGAGTGCGAGTGTGAGCTTAACTTATCTTATCTTATCTTGAAATCTCTTATTATCATATCTTGTGCTATCTTATCTTATCTTGTAGTATCTTATCTTGTCTTGTCTTATCTGGTGATTATCATTGGGAGGAGGGAGGCGCGAGCGGGAGGAAGAAGGAGGAGGAGGAGTGGGAGGCGTCAGAGTAATAACAAGAACCCCAATCCTTAGGATATGGGGAAAAACATAGGAACATCAATTTGTCTGCGTTTTGGAAGCCTATTGGGGGTCTTCTTTGGGTCGTCTTCGTGCGCCTGGTGGGTGTCTGGGGCCTCTTGGGGCCCTTGGGGGGGCGTTCGGCCGCCCTCCTGACCGAGTTGGACCCGTTGCCTAGGCCCAGCAAGGGCTTCCAGGAGCTCTGAAGCGTCTGGGTGGCCTCGCCAGGGGCGTCCACGGGATCCCCAGGGCCACGGGTCCGGAGTTCCAGAGGGGCCAGGGATTCGGGTGTCCCACTTCGGGTGTGGGGTCCCAGGTAATACATTTGTTTTATGAGTATATGTATATGTATAAGTAGTTTATACATATATACATACATACATACAGACAGACAGACAGACAGACAGACAGGCATACATACAGACATACAGACATGCATACATACACACATGCATACATGCATGCATACATACATAAACACATGCCAACTAGCAAACACACATACACACATACATACATACATGCATGCATGCATGCACGCATACATACATGCATACATAACTTCATACATACATACATACATACATACAAACAAACATGCATGTATGCATACATACATACATACACACATACGCACACATACATACATACATACATACAACCATACCTACCTACCTACCTACCTACCTACATACATACATACATACATACATACACATGCATACATACATACATGCATACACACATACATGCATGCATGCATGCATAAATACATATATATATATATATATCGATATATATATATATATATATATATATATATATATATATACATACATACATACATACATACATACATACACATATTCCAATTTCTATATTTTTGCAAGCCGGGGGGGGAACCCTCATCCCGCCCTCCCTCCCAAACTAGATTCCGCAGATGCGGAATTCGGGGGCCCCCAAGACGCCCTTAGAAGAGGTCTCCCTGCCCTTCAGGTCCTCCCAAGGCGCCTTGCCAGGCCTTGCCAGCAGACCCAACGTGATCAGAGGTGGGATCAGAGAGGCCCGCAAGAGCTCCACGAGGCTCCAGACACCAGACCCCCAAGAGGCAGTCGAAACGAAGAAACATTGATTCCCGATGTTTTTTTGCATGATTTTGGAAATGCTCTGTTCTTCGGTCTTCGGGCGTCCGAGACCGCCCGGAAGGTCCGAACATCGCTCCCAAACTACCCTCAAGGGCTTACAGGCGGTCTTCCGGGACGACCCAACTTTCCTCCGAGATCGTTCCAAGACGGCTGCCGATGCCCCCGAGGAGGCCCAAGTAGACCACCGGGCGGCCCCAAGAGGATTCCCAATGGAAGAACCCGAGCTGATGTTTCGAGCCCTTCCAGACACGCGCAACCCGAGACCCCGAGAACCCCCTCAGGGCCCCAAGAGGCCCCAATAGATTTCCAAGGAGCCCCGATAGACCTCGAGAAATGCTACCACGCAGCGGGATCAGGCCGCAGAAGCGTTCTCGCACAGCTGCGAAAGGCAGCCGACAATGCACACACCAGCGAACCCAAATCGCCACAATACCAACCAGAAAACGTCCCCACGAAAGGGGTCGATCACTGGCCGCATGCCCATACCGAAGTGCATTTTTTTCACGGGCGCGACAGCGACAGCGCCGCGTGGAAACGCGGCGGCGAAGATGTGGAATATTGAAGCGCTTGCCACGCCTGCAATTACAGAGCTCCGCCAGTAAAGGAGACCCCCCTAAAAGTAAAGGAGAACCCACAAAAAGCAAAGGAGACCCCCCAAAAAGTAAAGGAGACGCACCAAAAAGTCAAGGAAACCCCCCAAAAAGTAAAGGAGACCACCCAAAAAATAAAGGAGACGCCCCACCAAGTAAAGGAGGCCCCCAAAAAAGTAAAGGAAACCCTCCAAAAAGTAAAGGAGACCCCGGAAATTGATGTTTTTTAAGCAGCGGAAATGGCAGCGGGCGGGAAGGCGCGGGCGGCGAAGGTCGAGGGCAGCAGCGCGCGCATGCACGGCCCCCCGCCGACGTCTTCGAACGACACTTCGACGACGCGGGCGCGGGGGCGGCGGGGGCCCCGGACAAGGAGGAGGGGGGGGGGAGGGGGAAGAGGAAGAAAAGGAGGAGGAGGAGAAGGAGGAGGAGGAGGAGAAGGACGAGAAGGAGGAAGAGGAGATCCTTAGCCATTTTTGCTCGAGTAGAACATATGTCGAGGTTGGTCCAGGGTGACCACTCTCGGGGCCCTGGAGAAGCCCCAGGACAGGGGCCTCTGCTTTTTGGCGCTGACATCCTGCACATTGCAGTTGCGTTCTTATCATCTCTCGCGGGTGCTGTCTGGTCAGTAGACAGCGGAGTGATGTCAGGTGATGACGGTCGTGCACAGGCTGCAGCGGCAACCTTTCAGCAAGTGGAGGCCATGGTCACCTTTCCGTCACGGGAAGAAGCAGGTCACCGTCAAACCCTTGCTCCGAAGCGTCTGTGTTCTTCTGGCTCTGCTGGTGCGAGTAGTGATGGCAGTGACGGAGCCGCGTTGGCAGGCGACCTCGGACTTGATGACATGCGTGCCTACATCGACTCCACAAAGGACGAGATCATGGCAGTTTTGGACGAAACCACGCGAGCGATGGTCGCCTCAGTCCTGCAGGCCGTCGGCGGCCTGGCATCTACTATCACCCGTTCGTGTTCTTCGCTGTTTTCTCACGTCGAGAATCGGATGGCAGGCGTGGAATTCACGGTCGCAGAGCACCCCGAGAAGTTCAAGGAGGTCGACACGCATATCTCAGAGCTCAAGCGCATGGTTGGCACCATCAAGACCGAGGGGCCCGACGTGCAGGCGATTTCCGACAAGTTCCAGTTCGACCGCACCCCCGATAGTGCAGTGCTGGTGGTTCGTACCAAATCCCTAGCGACCTTGGAGGCGTTCAAGACAGCCATCAACCCGATGCTGGAGCAGAACAACTTTGCTGACAATGAAGTTCGATTTGAAGGACAGGCCGCTACCGCCCGCGCACAAGTTCGCGCGTCGGGAAGTAAAGGCGACCTCCATCAGGAGGTCGCCCGGGCGCCCGGCTCCTCCCGCGGGCGGGGCGGGCAATGGCCCCGCCGCGCCTTGGTGGGCTCGCTCGGCCGTGGCGGTCGAGATGTGGATTGACGCGCGCAAGGCACCTGCGCAGGTCGAAAGGGAGTAGCTGGTTGAGGCCGTCCGTCGTGAGAGCGAGACTCTGTGCCCCCAGGAGCGCTTCTTCGCAGACAAGAACCGCGGGCGTGCACGCGCGGGCTGGAAGCCGATCATTACGCCGGGGCCCCGCCGGAAAAAAACGAGACGCCCATTGTCAAGTCGGCCCAATCCAACTTCGTCGCCGAGGGCATCGACCGGCGAACCATCCAGGACGCCATCCAGCGGTCCGTTGCGCCCCTCTCATTCGCCAGTTCTCTTCGGGTCTTGGAATGCTCGAGTGCTCGTTTACCACTCGCGGCCTCTTAGGGGTCGGAAGTTCCAGCGCGCGAAAATGCCGACGGGTCCAGGGCCCATGATTGGCGCCCAGGAAACTCATGGGACCGTCGAGGAAATCTATGGAATGCTCTATCGCTTGCACCTTCCTGTCCAAGTTCGAGTCTTTCTTCTGCGCCCCCTTCCTCCTGACTTTGCGCGCGGCGATGTCGAGGGCGCCGGCGACAGGCCCGCTGCCCGCCGACCCCGCGCCGCGGGCGAAGCCCCCCCCCCCCCCCCGCCAGCTTCACGCCGTTGCAGGAGAGCCTGCGCCTGCTATTCCTACGATGGGATTCATATAAGACGCCATAACATTCACAGTTTTGGTTTGTCTAGTACTTAAAGAAGGGGCCTCATAATAGAGGCTATTTCCCAGGACCTAGAGTTGACCAAGAGGAGCCCTTTGAAGATCGTCGCGGTCGTCGGTGGATCCCGCCTGGGAAAGGCGTCTCAAGATGCTTTGCGGAGTCGAGCTCGACGAACCCGCCGGCTACCTTGCTGCGCTAGGCACGCCCAGCGACATCGGTCGTTTGTTCGCGTCTGCTCCAGGGGAGCGCGCGGCGCGCAGTCCTGCGCGAGCGCTAGGGCCCACGAGCTCCCCGAGGTAATGCGCGAGACAAATATTTCGCGTTGGAGGCACGTGTACTTTGGCTCCTCACTGAGGCCGTCGGTGCCCCAGGACCGCGCCACCCCCTCAGACATTTCTTAGCGCCCCGAATATCCGGATAATGTGGCCAGGGTCAGCAAGCAGGTGAGACTTGCTGGCCTGCCCCCTCCTCTTCTGCTCTCCCTCCACAAAGACATCGTGATCGAAGCAGCCCGAGGTGCCCGAGATGCGATTAGTCATCCGAGGCCGACCCGAGGAGCCGCTCGTCAGTCTGACCATCCCCCGCGCGATCTCCAGGGCCGTCTGGCAACGGGATGTCCGCTTCGCTCAGGGAGTCATTCGCGCGCTCGCACCGTGGGCGCGATTTGTTTTGTATTTTTTCGGCTTGGATGGAAATTCGGAGTCCGCGGCCCTGCTCGACCCCGCGGGCGTCCGCGAGGCGACTTGCGCCGCGCGCGGGGGGCTGTTCCAGGCCGGGCAAGTCAGTCGCCCGCCGCCTGCAAGGCGTCTCTCGAGAGCCCACTCTTTCCAAGCGTCGCCAGAGGATGAGAGGGCCGCAGAAACGCGGGCGCAAGTGGGCCCCGTTCGACAGGAAATTGCGCCTCGGAGTAATCCGACCCACCCCCGACCCTGATTCGAATTCCCAAGCCTTCTCCAACCCTTCGGACGCGTTCGACTTGTTGGCGATGCATTGGGGCCCAGTCTTTACCGAGCAGGCCTCGGACAAAGCCGCGGCCAAGCAGTGCTCGGAGCGTTCCGGCTTCCAAGCCGACTTCAGTGATTGACCCCCGCCCAGTATCTTGCACATTTGGAGGTGCATGAGGTTTCTGGGCGATGGCGCCCGCGGGCCCGACCAGCTTCCTCATGCTGCGTGGAAGAACCATCCTGGCGGAGAAAACATCATGGGTGATGCGCTTGTTCTGGATGCTTGAGGGCAAGCTTCTTCGCGGGCGCAGCGCTCTTCGCGGCGCATTCCTGGCCGAAGGAGACGAAGCCCACGACGACCTGGCGGGCGGTTATTAGACATCCTAGTCAAGCGCGGCCGCTGGGACTCTCAATAGCGCCGACATGAAGATTCATACTAGCGCGTGCTGTCGGGCCCTGTCCAGGAGGCCCCCCGAGATCACCCGCTGGCACCAGAGGGGCTTTGTTCCCGCGTGGAACTTCGGCGAGAACATTCCAGTGCTAGATGCGATGAGTAGGGCCACCTCGATGGAGGGCCAGGTCGAGCCAGCGCAGGCCGCCTTCGATTTCGGGCTTGGGCTCCCATCCATCAACCGCGCCTGGATCTTTGCGGCGCTGAAGGCCCTCCAGAGCCCCGAGCCTCTGTTTTGGTTTTTGGGCATTATCTGCCAGGATCTGTGTAGTCTTGGGATCTGCGGCTCCGACAGGCAATTCCTCCTCTTCGTCGCCTCGGGCATCGTGCAAGGCCGCCCCGCGTCAGGTACGATCCGCGCTCTGAGCTCCCACGCCTTCGCGCCACTTCGAGGCCCTCGTGGAGACCCCCCAGACCCCCCAGCTCGGTCGTATGAGAGCGTGCCCCGACGGCAAGGGTCGCGCAATGATCCTATTAGGAGGAAGGCGAAGCTTTTCGGATAATGGGCGATCTAGAGACGCAGATGCTTCGGACATCAGGGACACGATCAGCATTGCCAGTGCCTACTGTGCTGGCAATGGTCCGCCGGCGGCCTTACCCGGCTTCGTCGGCGCCTACTGTGCCGCTGGGCTAAGGCTCGGGGGGTCACGTCCCCGCGGGGCCGAGTGCCTGCCGTCCGTTGGCAGGGCGCCGCACAGGGCGCATTGCGTCGCAGGGCGTCTCACATGGCGCCCTGCTTCGCACTTTCCTGCCGTCTCGTGGCAGGACGCCTCGCAGGGCGCAGGCCGCGTCGCAGAACGCGCAATCGGCCCCTCCAAAACACTCTCTCCCTTTCCCCGCCCCCCCCCCCCCTTTCGAGGAGGAGGAGGGGTCGGAGGGTGGAGTTATACATATACTCATATGTGTTTGTGACCGACTAGTGGCCGAGAGGAGAGAGAACGGTCTACCGAGACTGCCCGCTTAACTCGCTGCGGGAATGGGGAGCCGCAAGAGAAGTGGTGTCGCGAGGACCGGTCTGCTGGCGCTCCTAGCTCGCTCGAGGGATGGTTGGCCGTACCGATGCGAAAACCCGCAAGAGAAGTGGTGTCGCGAGAACTGGCTGCTGGCGCCCCAGGCTCGCTCGAGGGATGGTTGGCCGTAACACCAGTGCCGCTGCGAGAACCGTTCAACGGGCGGCTTCCCATGGCGAGCTCTCGACCCCGTCCCAAAGGAGTTGAGGAGCCCTCCGTTCTCCCCCTCCCCCCTCCCTCCCCCTCCCTCTCTCCTCCCTCTCGCCGGCTCTAACCGCCACTGCTCAAGACAAGGTCAGCTGGCGGCGCCTGCTGTTCCGTCGGCATGGCTTTCGTCCAGGGGGCCAGCGGTGCTTACTGCTCTGCTGGCCATGGGCGCCGCGGGTGGTGCTTACTGTCCTCCCCGCGCGTCTCGCCGGCTCAAACAGCCACTGCTCAAGACAAGGTCAGCTGGCGGCGCCTATTGCTCCGTCGGCCTGGCCTTCGTCCGAGTGGCTAGCGGCGCCTACTGTTCCGCTGGCCAGGGGCTCCGGGCGGTGCTTATTGTCCTTCCCGCGCTGGCCCCGCCTTCTATACACGCCGCGTGCAGTTCGACATTGCGCGCGGTGCAGTGCATGCGCGCGAGCACGGCTCATGGAGTCAGCAACGCTTATTGTTTCGCTGGTCAGGCCGGCTGGTGGTGCTAACTGTCCCACCGGCGAGTTTCGTTGCCTTTGGATTCCCCCGCGTCCTAAATCACGCTCGCAATCGGTCGCGTTTTTTGAGCGGTTTTGTTTGGCCCTGCTGGTGGTGCCTATTGTCCCACCAGTGGGCGCCGTCGCTGGTGGGCGCTCGGTCGCCCAAGTTTTTGGCGCGTTGGGCGCGTGCCAAGGCGCGACCCTCAGTGGCCAACGGGCGCTGTTGTCCTGGTAGCGCGGCCCCGCTGGTGGCGCTTACTGTTCCACCGTCGGGCGCCGAAAAATACGGATGCACGTCGCCCAGTTTTCTGGGGGGCTTGGCCAGCGGCGCTTAGTGTTTCGCTGGTCCAGTTCTCCGGGCTGCCCGCGGCCTCCCAGGTGGCTATGGGCGGCCCCAATGTCCACCGGCGGTCGCCGCAGACTCCGCGCGCGCTCGCCAGTCACACCTTGCACGGGGGGAGTCCGTACACACAGGGCTCAAACTCGGCGCAGCCCGTGTGTCCGTTGTTCCGCCCTCCCGGCATGTCTCTTCACCATGGCACCGACCGCTTGCAGCGGCTCTTGTGGGAGGTGCGCGTGGCAGACGCGCAGGCCATCTGGGTAGGCGGCATCGCGGGCTTACGGCTGAATGTCGATCTGCTCAAGGAGCTCGGTGCTTCGGCTGCTTTTCTGGAGCGTTGGGAAAACGGCTGCTGCCTTCAAGTTGACAGGGGGCTCACACCACAAGCTTTTCCCAATCACCCGTCGCTGTCGCATCACGCTCGGCTCGCTGATTTGGAATGGTCACGTCTGGAACGGTTGGGAAAAGTTACCTTTCTTCCAGGCACTCGTCGACCCGCACAATTGCATGTCAACCCGTGTGCGGCTATCGTCAAGCCGCGGGCGGGCGCCAGAGACAACGCGCCAGAAGAGGAGAGGGTCAAAGTTCGTATTATCATGAACCTTTCCCGGAGCAGCTTGAACACCTCCTTGCCCGACCTCCCAGTGAACTACGGGACGGTTGATCTGGCGATATCGCGCATGTCCCCGCGGAGCTTTTTGTACGTTGTGGATTTGGCGGATGCGTTCTGCAACTGGCGCGTCTTGCCTTCCGATGCGTGGTGGCTGGGTTTCTGGTCCCCGGGGCGACAGCAGTACGGCATGTGCACATTCCTGCCGTTCGGCCTAAAAACAGCACCTTCCATCAACGATTCTAGTTTGAAGGAGTTATTGCGGCTGTTGCAGCTGCGCGAGAACGCCGTGCTTACAGATTTCGTAGACGACAATCTGGGCGCACAATCTTCCGAGGAGGACGCGTGGCTGGAGCTGGAGCGCGTCGTTCGGTTCTTCCTGAAGATTGGCGTCCCGATCTCTGCAAAAGAAGGCGGCATCCGGCCGCCCTCTCAAGTCCAGACGTGGGTAGGATGGGTGTTCGACACTCTGAACAACACGCTGTCTGTTGAGCGTAAAAAGTGCGACAAGTGCCAAGCCCTCATTCTCGCCGCCCTGCAGGCATATTCAGACGGAACCTTGCTGGCGCGAGACCTCGCAGCCACCGCCGGTCTGGCCAACCATATTGCGGAGGTGTTCCTGCAAGGCAGGCGGCGACTGTATCATGTCTGGGCGTCGCTGAACGCAGCAAACGTGTACGCGCTGTGGGCTCGCCGCCCAGCGGCGAACCCCGTTGTCCACTTGAGCCCCGACGCGCGCGAAGCTTTGAGGTGGTGGCACCGCGCTCTGGACCGCACCCCGGAGCGACCGCTGCACGGTGAAGCTGGGCAGCTTTCGCTTTGGGCCGAAATCCCCCGAGTTCCAATATTGGCGTCGCTTGGCGGCTGCCGGCTGCCTGCGCGTCATAGAAACTGACGCCAGCAAGCTGCGCGGATGGTCATATAATTTGTGCGGCGCTGGCGTGGTCAGGTCCGGCGTTTGGCCGGCAGGTTTCGCAGATCTCGCAGACAACGCAGACGCGATAAATTTTACAGAGTTGTGGGTCGCGGTCCAGGCCGTTCAGGCAGAACCCGAATGGTTGCGCGGATGGCGCGTCGTGTTTCGAATTGATAACACGGCCGCCATCCATTGCGTGAACTTCCGCTTCGGTCGCATGCCGCACCTCGTGCAGTTGGCCGAGGAATTCGAGCATGCAGAACGCTCGGCCGGGTGCTGGTGTTTGGCCGTGCACTTGGCGGGCGCAGCGAATGTCATCTCGGATTCCGGTTCCCGAGACTCAGCATTTGCGTCTCGATGGAATGCAGACCCTTTCCGCGAGGCTGTGCTGAAAGCGTCGGTGATGGACCGCATCACCAACGAATTCGGCCCATGTGATTGCGATCTTTTCGCGGACTGGCTGGGGGTCACCGCGAAAGCGCCGCTCTGGTTTCGCCCCGAGAACACCGCGTTTGAGGCGCACGTGTTAGGAAACAAGGTCTGGGCACACCCGCCCCGTGCCTTGGCAGGGCATGCCATGTCGTTCCTGTCCAAGGCACTTGCCGAAGGCAAGTGCCGCGCTGTTTTTTTAGATGTGCCAGAGGACACCGGAGCACCTTGGTTCCGATCCTGGCAGCTTAACAAGTGGCGTAGGCTTGCTCGCTGGCAATCCGGATCAAATCTGTTCCGCACGCCGCGTCCGGACGGCGGTTGGGTCAGAGCCTCAGCCACGGATCTGCCCATCCTGCTCTTGGGCCGTTCGGGAAAACATTCCAACGTGTACTCGTCCGTCCGTTTGCATTCTCCGCTGCTTCTCGTCCTCTGTCCATCTCGCGGTCTCCTCGCTCAGTCCGACTGCGCGGGTCATGTCGATCCCGTCATCGACGCAGCCGCGCAGGCTCAAGCTGACGTCGCAGTCAGCGCACTGCACTTCTGAGTCGAGTCATCCTCCCTCTTCTGCCGCAACTGCCCGGCTGCGCCCCGGCCATGGCTGCGCCAGTCGAGCCAAGCGCCTTCGGCGAGGCGGAGGCGACGGAGTGGTTCAAAACAGCCATTCGGCAGGGCGGTGCCTTGGAAGCAGCGTTCGCCGAGGCAGTAAAATCTGTCTTGCAAGCGGACGTGGCCTCGGACGTCGGGGAGATTCCCACGGCGATCAAGGCAACGGCGGAGACGTTCGAGACGCAGAACGGGCACACCGACACGGTGATCGCTTCCCTCGAGCAGCGCGTCATAGCCTGCGAGGAGTTCGTAGCCAAGGCTAGCAAGCAAGAGGCTGACCTGGACGCGGCTTTCTCGTGGCGCGAGGTCGAGCGGTCCACAGACGCGCAGGAGTGGTTGGCCGGGTGGAACCGTCTGTTCGTGGACAAATACTGGCTGGCCAACGTCTCTGCGCAGATGGCAGACCCAGCAATTGTCAACGCCGCATCCGTGTGCATGGCCAACCCGAACAACCCGGAGGCGCAGAAGATCAAAGACGCGATCGGTCTGCGCAGCGCCCCCAAGACCACCTTGAGGGAGCTGTGCCTGTCGTCGTTCGGCGGCAGTCCAGACCGCTTTCGTGCGTTCATGTCGGACAAGGCGGCGGCCCGGGACGACAAGGTTGTCGCCGCCATCGCCAGGAAGGCGTTGGGCTTCTTCCTCCTGCTCGAGAACCAGCACGTGAACGCAGCCACGGCCAAGCCGACCTCGGCCGCCAAGTTGACCGCCCAGAGGAACGAGATTATGCCTCTCTTGTTCGTTACCCTCAAAGCCATGCGCCGCAAGGCCAAGAAGGCGTCGGCACGGAACAGCCTGGAGCACATCATGCTGCGCTCCGAGTTCAGCTTGGACTGGTCTCTGGGCCTCTCGCGCCTCGCCGTCGCTCCCTTCGTGATGGCTCCGCCCGGCCCCGCCGTCACGGCAGTCGTGAATTCCGGCTCCCCCGAGGGCGCGCCGGGCGCGGTGGGTGGGCCCGCTTACAAGCGCCTGCGTGCAGACCCAGCCCAGGGCGGCGGTGGGGCGCCGGGGGGCAAGGGCAGCTGGGCGCCGCAGCAGGGACTCCCGCAGCAACACCAGAACCAGCCGCACTCCTTCGGCCAGAACACCGGCAAGGGCGGCAAACCCCAGGCGCCGGGCACCGGCAAAGGCGGGAACAACAACCACAAGAAGGCCAACGTGACGGCGATGTTGTCGGAGCTCGGGAAGGCGGGCAGGCAGCAGCCGGCCGCCGTGCAGGCTTTCGTCGACGCCAAGCACCAGGGCTCGCCGGACGACAAGGAGGCGATCAGGTCCATCATGGGCACCTATTGCCGCCACTGTTTGCTCGGGAGCCGGAAGCTCGCCCAGCACAGCCGGGCCCAGTGCAGGCAAGAGGGCGGCGTGCCGGCCACTCCGTGCAGCCGCTGCGCACAGAAAGGGATCGTGGCATTCCACTGGCAGGAGGAATGCAGAAGCTAATGCGCCTGCCGCGCGCGAGCGCGCAGCCCTCCGGCAAACCGAGCGGCATGCCTCGCCCCTTCTCTGATTATCTCCCCTGTCCCATCTCCCGCTCGCTTGGCTGGCCGGGTAGCCTGGTGAGCCCGCAGCCGTGCCGGTGACAGCTGCAGAGAGGCCTTTCGCGTGGCATCTTGTATGTCATAATCCGCGAGCCGGCTTCCCTGCCCCATGCGGGCGAACGTGCCCCGTGCTATTCGTGCACGCTCGTTCAGATACAGCCTGCGCGCTTGGGCCAGTTGCAGACGAACCACTTCGGCCCTGGCAGGCGGACCGCGAGGAAAAAACAGCATCGCTTGGGCGGGGGGAAGTTTCCAGGCCCCCCCTCTGGTCAGACGTCGTCGTCTTTGCGGGGGAGGGCCCAGACCCCGTTCTTGCCAGTCACGCGCTTGCCTATAACACCCGCAGGCCTACGGCGAACCCCGCCAGGTGCCAGCGCTGTGGCATTGTTTGTTTGTTCGTCGGAACCCTGCCTGACACGCAGCAGAGATGGTCGCGCGCCCGCGCGCGCCGAGTGCGCCGCCGCAGATTTCCGATGCAAGGTAACGAGAAGCCTTTGCCGTGGGACTCCCGTGGACCACCCTTTTGGCCAAATTTCACGGCGACTCTCTCCCTCCCTCTCTCTCTCTCTCTCTCTCTCTCTCTCTCTCTCTCTCTCTCTCTCTCTCTCTCTCTCTCTCTCTCTCTCGCTGTCTGCTCATTTCACGCATGCGCATGCACGCATATATGTATAAGAGAGGGAGAGATAACGTGAGGGGGGGGGAGCGAGAGAGATACCGGGAGCGGGGTGGTCTACGAGACACGGGCGGACAATCGGCCTTGTGGACAGGCTTGCACAGGTGCCCATGCCACGCGGCCCCGGCGGGGCTGTGGTGCCAGGAAGGAGGAGGCGGGCCCACCGGGGCTCCACTCAAAAACTATCACTAATTTTACGGATCTCCAGAAAACGCCTTGGACATGGCCGGCGGGCCCGCTCGTGATCCGGGCCGGGATCCCAGGTAGCCAGCAGTTGTGGTGGAATCCGACAGGTAATCAGGCCCGTGTGGGTCCGCTCCTCGAGGCTTCTGGCGGCCGACTCATGGCTAGGCCTCCAGAAAACGTTCTGGGCGAAGTCGCTGGCGGGTCCGCTCCAGGGGACACTCCCCGTCGGCACTGATGCCCCCGGAAAGCGCTCGCGAGGCACAGCGAGAGCGCGGCTTCCTTGAAAGACGCAGGCGACGCAGCGCCGTCTTCCAGCCCAGGGCCGTCTTCCCACCTCCGCCCTTTTCTCCCGCCCTTGGCCTCCTTCCCTCCCCCCGCCCCCCTCGCCCCTGCAGCCGCCCCGGCTCAAGACCTTGACATGCACTTGTTGAGCGCGCCACTGTCTGGCCAGCCAAACTCTCCGGCGCCATGGGGTGTTGAGTTGCTCTCAGCACCGTTGCCCGATAGTCGGTGGGCCGTCCGGCCTCGACCCAGGGCCTTGGATGCGCCTGCCTTGCTGGCCCGCCCCGCGACCGGAGGGCCGCGGGCACTTGTCGGCGCCCCTGCCGCGGGCGACGTGGCCCTCCAGTTCGCGCCGGTTCGGGGCGACGTTCTGCAAACATCCACGCAGACAGGGGCATTGTCCGCACGGGCCGCGCTCATGGACACCGCGCAAGACATCCTGCGAGCCGGGTGGGAGCAAAGCGCGATCCGGACGTACAGCCGAGCGTTGTCCGTGCACGTTCACGGCTTCGAACGGCAGGTCGATTCCAACATCCCCCCGTTGGATTCCCCGGATAAGCTCATGCTCCTGTTCGCCAGCATGGACGGCATGGCATGGCAAACCATACGCCTCAACAAAGCAGCCGTCAGAGCGTGGCACCAGAGCAACAACTACAGCCAGGTCTTCGACGATTGCTGGGACGATCGGGCTTTGCATTTTTGGCGAGGCCTGAAAAAGAGAGCATCCCACGCATCGCACCAAAAACGTGCGATTAGTGTTGAAGAGTGGGCGCTGTTTTGCACGGCCAGGGCGGCAACAGGCACGCCGGCTGGGCGGAGGGATGCAGCTTTCGCGTCGTTTTGCTTTTTCGGCTTGCGCCGCGTTTCGGAGGCGATCAACCTCCGCGCTCAGGACGCGCATTTTAAAGCCTCGTGCGCGTGTTGTTTCATCAGGAAACAGAAGAACGACCCGTGTGGCAAAGGCCAATGGTGTTTCATTCCGTTCAAGGTTATTGCTGGGCTATCCCCGGCGAAATTCCTGCAATATTGGATGGATTGGAAAGCCGCGACGGCAGCTCACGTGCCTTCCCTATTCTGCGCCACGACAGGTTCCCAACTCCAGCCTGTTAGCGCGGATTCGTGGCGCAAGGCGGTTTCGTCACACTTTACGGACCCAGCCGCTAGCACGCACTCGTTTCGTAGAGGCGGAACAGAATGGTTCACGCACGTAGCAAAGATCCCCCCGCACGTGGTCCAACGGCAAGGTGGGTGGAATTCGGAGGACGTCATGCGTCATACGTACGCCGACACATCCCCAGATGCGCTAATGCAGCGTTTCGTCGATAGCCTAGCAGCCTCTTCTGCAGAGCAGACGACGGACCGGCCGACCCAACGCTTGCGAGAGAAGACGGCATCCGTGCGCTCGTCGGAGGCCCGCAAGGGAAAAAGACCGCCGGCTCCCAACACACACCGCTTCGCGGAACACCGCCTCAAGGGGGCCTGCTTCGAGGGGTGATCACCAGGTCGTCTCCTGGCGGCTCCTTCCCTGGTGGGCTGGGGGTACATTCGCCCCCTTGATGCTGGGGAAAAGCATCGACAACGTCGTGAGATTGATCCTATTAGGAGGAAGGCGAAGCTTTTCGGATAATGGGCGATCTAGAGACGCAGATGCTTCGGACATCAGGGACACGATCAGCATTGCCAGTGCCTACTGTGCTGGCAATGGTCCGCAGGCGGCCTTACCCGGCTTCGTCGGCGCCTACTGTGCCGCTGGGCTAAGGCTCGGGGGGTCACGTCCCCGCGGGGCCGAGTGCCTGCCGTCCGTTGGCAGGGCGCCGCACAGGGCGCATTGCGTCGCAGGGCGTCTCACATGGCGCCCTGCTTCGCACTTTCCTGCCGTCTCGTGGCAGGACGCCTCACAGGGCGCAGGCCGCGTCGCAGAACGCGCAATCGCCCTCCCGCCCCCCCTGCTTCGCGCCGCGACGCGCGCGTAGATGCGGCGAGGGATTCACATACGGCCCGTGCGCGGCCGTTTCTGCCTCAGCTCCCGCTTCCCGAGGCGACGGCCAGCACGGAAGTTTCGGGGGGTGATCACCAGGTCGTCTCCTGGCGGCTCCTTCCCTGGTGGGCTGGGGGTACATTCGCCCCCTTGATGCTGGGGAAAAGCATCGACAACGTCGTGAGATTGTTTCAGATTGCGGCTCTAAGGAGTTGCGAGCCTCCATCTTAAGGTAGGCAAGTGTTGCGCGGTTCCAATGCTTGGATTTCCCACCAGAAGTCAAGCGAGCACATTCCGAATGGATTGCGGTCAACATTCCCAGATTGGCCCGATTCCATGTAGTCAGTAAATTCAAGTACTTCGGTTCACTGTTAGGGCCAGGTGCGGGGCGGAGCTCGCGGCGCGGACCATTTGTCGCGTGGTCCAGCAGAACGGCGTCGATCGCTTCTGTCGGAGCCCCCCCCTCCTCCCTCGCCGCCAGCACGTGCGGCGGCAGAGCGCTCTCGACCATGTCGCATGTGGGCCACTTCCAGATGCTGCCACGGAAAAAGGTTGTTGCGACTGAGCATCGACTGCTCGAGTCTATGTCCAGAGTGCCACACTGCTGCCTCTCGAGAGCCAACTGGCCCTGCCTCCAGCGGTGGATGGGGGGGGGGGGCTGGGCCCGCAGTGCAATGCTGACCGCCCTCGCTGCTCTAGTTCGCACCGCCATCAAAACTCGGCCGATGCGGGCGCAGCTTTCCACTCCTCTGGCGTCTCGGGGTCGAGATTGCACGGGGCTCTGGGTTTTCGTTCCTGGCCGTTTTTGCTCCAAGTTCTGGGCCCCCCCGCGTTTGGCCGTGGAGCTCCGGGATGCCGCCTGCGGATTTCCACCCTTTCCCCGCTGGGAGAGAGCTGGGGGCGTCGCCGTTGAAGTGGCCATTCGAGGCTTGTATAGCGAGCTACGCATGACTTTTCGTCCTTTCACCTCTCCCCCCCCTCTCTTTGTCGGTCCTTCTCCGCTCGGCCCTTCCGCTTGCATCCTCAGAGCGGATCTGCCGTGGCGAGAGCGCCGCGGCCGCGCGTCCAAGGGGCGACCCTGCTCTGCCCCCCCCGGCCGGGGGATTTTGTTCTGCGAGACCTGGATGGGAGTTCGGTGCTCAGGCTCTCGCTTCGAAAAGAATGTCAGATGCATTTCCGGATGAGTGGATGAAGATAAGCAGTCGCATTATACGCGTTGTCCTCGCGTTCAGCACATGCTCGGGCGCCTGCTCCAGCAATCCAGCTCCGCCCAGCGCCCTATTCACAGGCTCGTTTTTCTCGCCCCTCCCCCCCGCCGGAATTTCCGTTCTACGGTCGCGCCAAACCGGCTCTACTGTCTGGCCTGTCCCCAGCCCGTCCGCCCTTTCGACGCTGCCGACGCCGTTGCCTTGCCCCCGCTCTCTCCACCACCGTCGCCCTGCTCTCGGATCGCGCGCGCCCGCGAAGCCCCGGGCGCGAGCTTTGCGCGGGCCCCCCGCGCCGCCGCCAGCCGAGCAGCGGCAGTGGCAGCCGTGGTAGGAGCAATGGCAGTAGCAGTAGCAGTGGCAGCAGTTTAGAGCAACCGAACCCGCTCGATCGGCACGACCGCAGGAGGGGGGGGGCGAGGAGGGGGGGGGAGGGGGAGGGGCCTGCCGCGAGCGAGGGTCCCACAAGACTCGTCATCATTAAATTGACGGTTTCTGTTGTCGGCGCGCGCGCGGTCGTCGCGACCCCAGCGCCGGCGCGAGGTGCGTGGCCCGCGCGATGACCGTAGCCCCGCAGCTCAAGATCCGACCGCCCGGTCAGCGCTTTTGCCATTTGTGGCTTTGCTGGTTTTGCCATTGCTGCCCGCAGCCTGCTTTTTCCCGCGCGCGCCGTCTGCGTCGCCACGGCGAGGCGCGGCCGCGTCGCGAAGCAGGGGGGCGTCGAAGCGCTGCGCCATCGTGGTGATCTCGATGGTCATCTCTGCTAGCGTGTCCCCGACGGTCAGCGCCGGCGCCGACGAGGATATCGATCTCACGGACAGGAGCGGCGAGAACGGGCCAGGGGGATACGGCGCGGCGGCTGCCGGCGATTTTGCCGCGCCTGGCGCGGTCGCGCTCGCTGTGGCCAGGGCGTCCTACGATGGCCTCGGCGAGCGCCGCAATCGGATGGCGACGACCGCGGCTACTCGGCTCGCGATTGCGAATTTCATACTCTTGGAGTTCAGCTTGACGAGCCAGCCGATGTTTGAGCGGCACCACCTGTGCTAGTTTGCGATTTTCTGTGACCGCGCGCCGGGCCACTGTCCGCGACGGCGTCGACGCCGGCAAGGGGGTCGACGAGGGCAGCGCAGGCAAGCCTACATACAGTTGGAACCTTCAGCACGGCGACGCGAAGATCAGCTTTGTCGACAACGTAGCTATGGATATTGACCCTGACAAGCCGAACGACAGTCAATATGATTTGTGATTTCACGAGGAAGAAAGAGGTGGACGCTTTGGCCGCTAGCCTGCGCTCCGCGATCGCGTCGATCTTCAGCCCAAGTGTAATGTCTCATTGAATCGCTTCGCTCGTTCCGCCAGCCCGTATTGTGCCATCGCGGGCGTTTGTCCGCGCGTTCGTGGTCTTTTGGAGGCCGTTTGGGGGCCTCTTGGAGCTCCTTCTCAGGCCTCTTGTCGGTATTTTTGGGGCCGGGGCGTCGCGGGGGCCTCCTGGGGGCCTCTTGGGCGTCTCTTGGGGCCTCTCGGTGGCCTCTTGGGGGCGTCCCGGGAGCTTCTTGGGCCCTCGCCTCTTTGCGCCCAGAGTTCGACGCGTCCGTTCGGCCCCCCCGTCTGGGCCCGCTCTTGGAACTGCCGTGGGAGCCTCTTCGGCCGTCTAGGAGGCCTCTGGGGCTGTCCTGGGGCCCTCCAGGGCCGTTTTGGGCGTTCTCGGAGGCCCGTCGGGCCGCGCCGGGGCGATCCTGGAAGCCTCCTAGGCCGCCTGACCGCCCCGGCAAACCGAAGAGGCAAGAACGCCAAAAACTGTAACAAATTGCTGGGAAATCACAATGTCTGCCTCTGCGGGCCTTTTTGGGAAGTCTTCTGGAAGGCGCTCCAGGCTGTCTGCAGGCCATCTTCGGCGTCTTGGGCCGCGGCCAGGACTTCACCAGGGCACTTTTCGCCCGGGGACCTCCAGGGGCGGCCCCGCGCGCGCGAACTAGAAATATTGTTAACCAGTTACCGGAGATCATAGCACGCCTACGGCCCGGCGGGCCAGCGAATTTCGCAAGTCATCAAGTGGGACAAGGCGAATGTATCGGGGCGGGCCACAAGATGTGGAGTTTCGTGCGCTCGGCGGAGGCAGGCGGGAACATCGACGCGCCCCGCGAGTCCCACTCCAATATCTGGAAGATCGGAAACGTGCTTTCCACCGCAGGAGCGCCCGCGCGCATGTTTTCCCGCGCCGCGGCGGCGCAGCGCGCTGCTGCTGTGCCCGGCGCGGAGGCGGGCGACGTCCAGGCGCGGGGTGTCCCGATAATCGGATTCGGCGCTGTCCTTCAGCTCCTCTGGAAGCTCGCTGCTGAACGGGTCTTCCGCGCGTGCCAGGCAGTCGGCGTTCCTCTGGCTCCGCGGGCGGCTCGAGCGAGGAGCAATTTCCATTTGCTGTTCCGCGTAGGCTAAAAGACCGCAGCCCGCCCAGCACCTGTCCCGCCGCATTCTGCCGCCTGGAGCGCCGCCACCTGTTCCGCTGCGCCAGAATATCGATGCCGCGGCTCTGCTCTCCTGCACTTCCGCTTCGCGCACTGCTGCCTCTGCCCCAGACCCTGGGCGCGGCCGCGATGCCGCCCCGCGCCCGCTGCCAGGGCTGCGGCGCCTGGTGGCCGCCGCGGCTGCTCCGCAGCGGTCCCCGCCGCGCGTGCGCTCTCATTCCCCCCCTTCGCCCGCGGCCGCTTCCTCCTCGCCCTTTTTGTTCCCCGCTCTCGCTGCCGGATAATTGGCGACGCCGTTTCCCGATTTGCCCGAGCGCTCGCGCGCGGACTGCCCCTGCCGCGCTGCGACATAAAGCGCGTGGCCCATGCGCATGGGTGGGGGTGTCTGACATCCGGCAGTGACCGCGCAGCATCGACGAACGCGTTTTCTGACAAGTGCCCGAGGCGTCGGGCGCTTCGATCTGAGCGGCGCTTCAATACCTATACGACCACCCTTCGGGTGATAAGGAGGTTGTGTGTGGGGGGAGGGGGGGAAACAGCATCTGACTCAATCGATCTCACTATCGATCCCACTCAACGGGACACCACAGGACACTTGTCGATCTCACTATCGATCTCACTCAACGGGACACCACGGGACACCGCGGGACACCTCTCGATCTCATTATCGGTCTCACTATCGTATTCACGATCGATCTCACTCTACAGGACACCATAAGATACCACGGGACACCACATCGATCCCACTATCGATCTCACTATCGATCTCACTCCACGGGATACCACATCGATCTCTCTATCGGTATCAATATCGATAGTACTATCGATTTCATTCAACGGGACACCACGGGATACCTGTCGATCCCACGATGGATATCACTATCGGTCTCACTTTTTGGGACACCACGGGACACCACATCGATTTCAGTATCGATATCATTCTCGATATCACAATCGATTTCACTTTTTGGGTCACCGCGCGACACCAGTCGATCTCACAGTCGATCTCACTATCGATGTCATGTTTTGGGACACCACGGGAAGCTTCGGGGCACCACATCGATCTCAGTATCGATCCCACTATCGATCTCACTATCGATCTCACCATCGATGTCACTATCGATCCCATTATCGATCTCACTCAACGGGACACCACGGGACACCGCGGGACACCGCGAGCCACCCCCGGACGGACGGACGGACGGACGGAGGGGCGGGCGGGGGAGACTCATTTGTCTTGACTTCGCCCTAGTAACGGCGGACACCACGGGATACCAGGGGACACCACGGGACACCGCGGGCCACCGCAGGACGGGCGGGAGGGGGAGCATCTTTTGTCTTGACTTCGCCTTTGCAGCAGCGGGTTCATTCGTCTCGCGCGCCCACGCTGCTTCGCCCCGCACGCACGCACGACACGAACGAAACGAAACGATTTTCCGTCTGGGGGTCTCCGTTCCACTGCGATCTCACCCCCCAACCTCCGATATTGTGACGAGGTTTGTAAGGGGCCAGTGACAAGCAAAGAGCTAGATGCGGGTCGCGTTACGTGGAACTGGTAGCAACTCGAAGTTCTGAGCATTTCCGACGGGCATCTGTTTTTTCAGAAAGCGCGTGTGCGTGTGTGTGCGCGCGTGTGTGCGTGTGTTCGTCACGCGTTGAACGGTGTACGTTCCCCCCGAGGACTTGTGTGTTTCGCGCCAGCTTATCCAAAGCGCGGTGCTGGTTCTTGGAAGTCGCAGAGTCTCGGAAGTTGCTCCACCAGAAAACGTCGGCTGATTTGGTTTGTAAGTATTGTCTCCACCTTTGATATGTGGCTTTGTTTTACGCGTGTTCCCTCTTGCTGCGTTTGCGGAATTTGCTGTCTTGTGGTCATGATTGTCGTTGTTGTTGTTCGTTTTCCCTGCAGTGCTGCGTCTGTCATTCCTAGATGCTTTCTTCCCTTTCCACCCCTCTTCCCGTCGCGGCCCCGCCCCCTCCCCCTTTCGCGGGCGCGCGCCCGCAGGATCAGCAGGGCACCGCCCGACGGCCCGCTGCAGGCGCGGCCCCCGCGCGGCAGTTCGGCCGTCGCCGCCGCCGCCGGCCTTGGGGCCGCTGCGGGCCGCGCGGCGCGCGGCGTGGTATAACATAAACTGGTTCGCTGTCGGGGATGTTCGGAAGGGTACCCCCATGTTCTTCGTGTGTGCGTGTGTTTGGGATATTCCCGTGTATCCTGGGAAGGGTCGCCTCGAACGTTCTTTAATTTGGCGGGCGGAGGGTTTCATGTTCTTGAAGGATGCTCTTCTGTCTTAGGTCCGACCGTAACACAATTTGGTCCGCCGTCGGGGATGCTTGCGCCTGGACGGTTGCAGTGTTCCTGCCACCATGGGGGTATAAACTTTCCAGTCGCCTTGGGGCAGGCGTCCCCGACGGCGGAGCATGCTATCTAATGCCGCTTTTTGCCCCCTCGAGTGAAGCCTCGACCCACCTCTCCACCCTGGTTGCCATTACAGTCTGCCCGGATTGCTGCAGGTCAACCCTGCCAAATCAAGGGCGCCCTTGCGTCCCGTGTCTCGCGACCCCTGCCGTCTACATTCCTATGGCAATGTGGCCCTCGGAAGGGTTAGGGGACCACCTGCGAACCCTACCTCTACAGGCGGCCCGGATTAGTAGGTCGACCCTGCCAGATCAAGGGTACCCTCGTGTCCTGTGTCTTGCGACCCATGCCTCCTGCATTTCTGTGGCAACGTGGCCCTCGGAAGGGTCTTGTGTCCTCTCGGGTGTCCTCTCCAATCCAATAAAGTCCGATTGTGCCCCCCACGACTTCTGAGGGGGAGGGCGGGGTAGGGCCAAGGTTCGCATGTGGTCCCCTGAGGGTCTCGTGTCCTCCTCGCGTGTCCTGCCCCGTCGAGTCCGACTTCAGGGTGCTCTGCCGGAGGTCTTCGGCCCACCTGGGGGGGCCCAGGCTGGCGGGCGCAGAGGGGCGCCGTCCACCGCCCGGCCGACGGCCGGCGGCCGCGGGGCCCCCTCTCGGGGGGAGGGCCCGTCGGGGCAACAGCGGTCCCCCTCTTCGTCAGGCGATCGCAAACATGGATGAAGGGAGCGTGGGTTAGCGACGGGTCCCGTTTCCATGGGAAATCGCGCATTTCCGCCGCCGAGCCAGGCGGCCCTGGCCGCATTTTGGGGAGGGCACCTCCCCCGATCCATGGGTTTGGCTACTGCGCGCCAAATCCACGGATCGCTAATCCATTGTTTGCGGGCCCCCGATGTCGGCCCTCCTCGAGGCTGCGGACACGTTCCTCGGGGAGCAGAGATGCACAAGCATCAGCTTTCTCAGGTCCGCGCGGAATTCTCGGATCGGCGCCCGGGACCGCTTGGCGGCGCCTCTGGCGCCGCCCCTGGCGCGCTCCGCGCGCCAGGGAAAGGGGCCCAGCGATCTGAGAAATCCGCGCGGACCTCCAACTCTTTGCGCGTACGTTCGGATGCAATTCCTGGGAAGTCAAATTCTGATCTTCCCCTGGTCCGAAATCCGGCTTGATCCCGCTTAATCCCATTTAATTCCATGTAATCCCGCTTAATCCGGCTTAGTCCGAGGCCCACTCCGGCGTAACCGCCCTAGTCCTTTTTAATCCTTCCGACGAAATGCAGTCTTGTCATTCCTCTAGCTCCACAAGGCTACGCGCCAGGCCACGCGCGTTCTTCCTCGGCAGGCGCGCCTCGCCGAAGCAGACGGGCAGGCGCGAAGCTCACACCTTCGAGGCCGCGGCCTCCACGCCATGCCCAGCTAGGCACGGGCGAGCGAGGAGGAGGAGGAGGAGGAGGAGGAGGCAGACGACGAGGAGGAGGAGGAGGAGGAGGAGGAGGAGGAGGAGGATCGAGAAGCATCGAGGAGAGGAGGAGAGGAGGAGGAGGAGGAGGAGGAGGATCGAGAAGCATCGAGGAGGAGGAGGAGGGGAGGAGGGAAGAGGAGAGGAGGAGGAGGCGGAGGAGGCGGAGGATCGAGAAGCATCGAGGAGGAGGAGGAGGAGGAAGAGGAGGAGGAGGAGGAGGAGGAGGAAGAGGAGGAGGAGGAGGAGGGCTGCGGACCGAGCCTGCAGGGCAGGCCCCTGGGGAAGGCGGGCCCCGCGGGCCAACGCCAGGGAGGCTGCGGCCACGCGGCGGGCGGCCTCTGGGGCCGCAGGCGGCACGGGGCGGAGCGGAGCGAAGCGTGAACGCTGGAGTCGCGCGCGCCTCCTCCTCCTCCTCCTCCTCCTCCTCCTCCTCCTCCTCCTCCTCCTCCTCCTCCTCCTCCTCCTCCTCCTCGATGCTTCTCGATCCTCCTCCTCAATGCTTCTCGATCCTCCGCCTCCTCCTCCTCCTCCTTCTCCTCCTTCTCCTCCTCCACGGGTTCTCGAGCGTTCTCTACGCCCCTTCAGTGTGTGGCCGTCGGTGCCGTCGGGCTCGCCTGCGCGCCGCTCTTCCCACGGGTGCAGCTGACGAGGCCGCCTCGGACAAGGCTCCTGTTTGGCGCTGCCGTCGAGGCCAACAGAAACTCTTGCCTCGTGCCCACCGCCATGCTGGACAAAGAGCTCCACTCCGCAGCCAAAAAGCGGATCAGGGCGATCTCTCCGGAGTGTGGCGGGCGGTGCCACGTGGTTACCGACGCGGGCCCCCGACTGAAGTGGAATCACAATCGACTGATCTTTGCAGAAGGGGCATGAGGAAGAGAAGCAGAGAAGTTGGCGATACCGCCTCGAGCAAGCGCGATTCCCCCGGTTCCAGTGGTCTCAGAGGCCACGCTCTCGCCCACCGTGGACCTCCGAACCACGCTCCAGAGGCTGAGTGAGCCGCCCCCCCAGGCTTCCCATGTCTAGATTTTTGAACAGGGAGTCCCCGGGAGCTCTTGACCACTTTCGTTCCTGATCGTGTTTGACGTTCCCGAAGATTGTGTTCGGAAGTGCATCCCAAACGACGTGAAAAGTACGGCATATTCCCCAATCAGAGCTTGCCTCTGTAGGGGTCCTAGCGGATTGAAAGGTAGGTGAGGTTTGCCGCCGATTCGGTGGCCGGGCCCGGGTGCCCGGGTGCCCGGGTGCCCGGGTTCGCCGCCGATTCGGTGGCCGGGCCCGGGTGCCCGGGTGCCCGGGTTCGCCGCCGATTCGGTGGCCGGGCACGGGTGCCCGGATGCCCGGGTGCCCGGGTGCCCGGGTGACGGGTGCCCGCGGTACCCAGGTGGGTGCCCGGGTGACGGGTGCCCGCGGTGCCCAGGTGGGTGCCCGGGTGCCGGGTGCCCGGGTGCCCGGTGCCCTGTAGCCCTATAGCGTTATAGCCTTATATCCCTATTGCTCTATAGCCCTACAGCCCTATAACCCATATAGCCATATAGCCCATATAGCGCCCAAGAGCCCATGTAACCCTGTAGCCCTATAGCTGTACAGCCCTAAAAAGATTATGCTTGGGGTTTTTCTCTGGTATCATATTTCCGCCTTAGAAAATAGGGGTCTATTTCAGCAGAGGTGTGGCGGAAATAGCGATGGCTACATGGGTGGAAATCGACATCAAAGGGGCCTTAAAAAGTAGGGCAAACATTTTCGCCCTGCTTAGGACATCGCCCAAAGGAAGGCGGCGCCGGAGTCGGGGCCCTCTCCCAATCCCCCTCCCAGTTGATCCTCGTCGTCTGGCTTCCGGGTCATCATTCGGGCCTCTGGCGGCAGTTCGGGACGATCTGACCACCCCCACAACGCCCTCGGCGAGGCGCAGCCGCCGGAACGCATCCCGAGGCTGGAAAACAGCCTGCGAACATGCCCGAAAACATTCAACCTCGAACCAAACGCCCCCCCCTGAGCCTAATTCTTGAGGCTTCGCGTATCACCACCAGTAGTCCCTGTTTGGACGACAGGGACTGGTGGCTGAAATAACCCACCTCCAGCGCTCCACCTCTTTCAATAGCATATTGTACGACAGCAGGTGAGGGTCGAAGCACCGCTCCACCCGCGATCTCTCACTGGCCCATGTGATGTGGAAGCTCCTCGCGTGGACAAGCAGGGTCGCCTACAGTGTTCAGCGGCCACTGGCTGCGCCCCCTAATCTCATCATTCACAAGGTCTCTGCGGCTTTTGGCTGCGCCCCCCATCGGACTCATTCACATGGTCTCTGCGGCTCTTGGCTGCGCCCCCCATTCTGTTCGCCGAGGTTGATCCGATCACTGCGTTGCAGGAGACTGGGCACACCCCCAGCGCCCTGGGCTGTGGTGGCTCCCCCTCCTCTCCTCCTCCTCCTCCTTCTCCTCCTCCCGCCCTTCATTCACCAGTCTCTGCGGCTTTTGGCTGCGCCCCCCCGTGAAGTGTGCTGTGTCCGTTCAAGTGCTTCCGCCTGGGTTCGGGCCATGCGTGGATGCTTGAGCGCAGCACCGGTGCCCAGCGGCATCTGGATGCACCCCCACGTTCATTCACAAATCTCTGCGGCTCTTGGCTGCGCCCCCTGCGTTGTGAGAGGACACTGTGATCTGGGAGCAGACAGAGTCGACCAACCCAGCAGGGCAGCACACTGACCTGTGGCAGGCTTCTGTCACAGTCTGCCTACCTCTGCCACGATTGCACCCGTTCTGCGCAGGGACATCGTGGTTGATGGAATGGGAGTGATACCAGGCACCACGCCGTACGAGCGGCGTGTATCGCGTGGTGCAGCCCCCAGCGGACAGGTGGTTGCTCTTCCCGGCGCAGCCACGCGCCCTGCCCCCACCAGGACGTCACATCGGTGGGCCCCTGGACTCCGCGGGCCGGTTATGATGTGGTTACCGGCTATCGGCTGGCTGCTAGCCTGCGTACGCTGTCGTGATGCTGCAATGGTGTGGGGTCAGCCCTTCCCTGTGGACACCGCGCTCAGCGGCAGGCAATGCCACCCCCAACTGCGTATCGCCCTGATCTACGTGGACCTGGTCATGGCGCTACCACAAGGACGTCGTTTTGGCTTCGGGTGAGGTGGAGACTGGCGTGTCCCTAGCCTCACTCCCGGTGCTACCTGACGACGGGCCACACTAGGGAATGGTCTTGCACGAGTGGTTCATCCTTCTGCAGGTCATGACCGTTCCCCCCTTCCTGTGTCGCATCTGCCTCTGTCAGCGCTCGCAACGTTGTGCCCCCGGACCTTGAGAGCCGGATACTTTGTGTACGCAGGGGTCACAGGCTGGTAGTGGCGTTATCTCGTCTTCACTGACTGGGTCGCCCCTCGTCCCGTGTCCGAGGGCGGGCACACCCAGCACAGCGACAGTGAGCCATGGTGAGTGAGGCCCCTCTCCGTGCCGCTTTTCCTTCTCTCCCTGTCGCTTGGGCCCCCTGCTGGCGTCCGCCGCGGCTCGCTTGCCCCTCTCTCAGCCTCGCTCTTGTGCGTCGTACAGGCGGAGATTGGCGCCGACAGGGCGACTTATCCGCGCTGCTACTGTACCTGGCCGTACAGCCGTTGCAGACGCTCGCTCCACGCTGGCCGCAGTTATCACTGCGCGTAGCGGAGTGGCGTCTCCACCCGCCGGGTTGTCGGTGACGGTTTCGGTGCTCAATTAGGGTCATTTTGTCCTTTGCATTCCCTTTAATGAGGGTCCTGTGGTCCCTTGCGCGTGCACCCGCCTCCGCGGCTTTCGTGCCGCTTTGGCCAATTATCTGCTGCCTGCGCCCCAGCCGTTAATCCCGCTTGATGACCTCTGTCTTGGAGCCGCCAACCAAAAATAAAATATCACCACCAGCCCGCAGCCTAAGGATGACTGGCTGCCGCCATCGGACAGCAGGCCGTGGCGGACGCAGGCATTCGCACACACCGTCCAGGGGCGCCCGCCACCTCGGCGTCGGCTCCGGGTTCACCCCACCACCGCCTGCCATCCACGTTGGCCCCGACTGGGCCCGTTTCACCTCGCTGCGCCCGGCCCAGGCCGTAATACCCGGGGCGGGGGCTCCCCCCACACCCTGGCGCAGCCTAGCTAGACAGCCTCCGCTGGTTAGAGGCGCGTGGGCAGCGCACACCCCGCAGCACACCCGCTACCTTTTCGGGCGCACCGTCGGGGCTCTCCCCCTCGGGCGCCCGACGCATCTCACCCCCCCCCCTTGCGCACCTGAGTCACGACTGACTCACGTCTGTAGAGGCCTCGGCCACCCTGGAAGCGGCTGCCCAGAGATGGCAGACGGCCCCCGCGGCCCCCGTGACAGGAGAGGCGCCGTCCCAGCTACCCCTCCCTCCAGACAGGATGCATGCACGGGTAAGGCCCAGTGCGGGTCCCAGTTTTGTCGCGCCACAGGCGCATGGTGGGATCAGTCTGCCCCTGGGACAGGGCGGCCGCGTAGCAAGAGAAATCAGCTCCGTGCCGTTGCAGTCGTGCGCTCTGAGACGGAAAGGCGTGACAGCCATTGAGAGGCTGCCCACTCTCGCTGCGGCAGATACGGCCCCCCCTGGACCATTTAATTTCTGAGCAGGCTGCACCCCTGGTAACCTCGGCGCGCTGGCAGGCGCTGCGCGACTTGCAATGCTGGCGGGCCGACGGTACCGGCTGCAACAGACCCATAGCAGGCTGCGCCTACCCTGGGGATGATTTGCCCTCTAATCGCCACCTCCGTGGACGCTCCGTCTTCTACCGAACCCTGAGCAGCCGTTAGCTGCATCCCTGGAGTTAGGGCCCAGGCTTTGGCCCTCCCTCTGTCCCCCTCCATCGCCAGGTACCCCTGGTGCGTCCCTCCGCGTGGATGGCTGGTGATGTCTGCCCCCGCCGCCCCCCCCTCATGTCCCTCCCGGGCAGGGCGGGCTGCCGGATTTACGTGCCCCCGGATCAACGGGGGTGATCGTCCTCTGAAGCGGCTCCTCCCTGGTACTCTTTTCTGCCACGGTGGCGATGTTCATCCCCGCCGGCTTGGCCTGTCACACTCAGTGCGACGCCCTACCACGTTTTGACAGGCGGGTGACTGGGGCCATGCCCTCAGGGTTCGCCACGGGGCCGGCCCCCCACTTGCACGGGATGGTGGGCCCTGGGAGCCCCGCGGTCACTTCGGAGTGGTTCAGCCTTCCGTCTCACGCTGCGCTTCCCCTGGATCCGCCCCAGCCATTCAAGCAGGTCTATGACGTCACCTCGGTTGCTTAGCCCACCTGGATTATATACACCGGTGGTACGGACCTGGACTTGGCACCCCGCTGGCGACTCGTTCATCGTTCACCTCGCCTTTGCGACCACCAGGCGTATGAGGGGTGTGGGCATCAGCTCGCTTACGTTCTCGCTTTCACTGTGTGGTTCACGCCGCAGAGCGCACATCGAATTCCCTGGCATTTTGCTCAGGACTGCACGTTGCCCGAGCTTCCCTGGGTGCCCTCAGCCAGTCAGCCCTCGCCGAGCGGCCCAGCAGCTGCCTTGTGAGCTGGCCCGGCCGGCCCGTTTCGCGCCTAGCAGCTAATTAGGTATGTTTCTGTGCCCCGGACAGCTTCTGTCTCCGCCTGCGCTTTCGCTAGCGGACGCGACCGGAAAAGTATCACCACCAACCCGTCCAGACACGATCGCCAGGTGAGTTGCCTTGATGAGGGCAGCGTAGAAACATGCAGTGCGACAGCCGCCTTGGATGCCTCTCGGGGGCGCGGGGAGGGCGGGAACGTGTGTTGTATGGGTCGTCGAACGGTAGGTGGAACAAGTCGGCTTGGCTCCGTTTTGGCTCTATGGGGGTCCTCTTGGGAGCCTAATTACCCTATGTGTGAGGCACGCTCCCCTGTGGTGCGATGTTCGACTCGCTCTGTTTTGACCGTTCCTCGGCTTTCACGGTGCCTCTCGATGTCTCTGACGGCGATTCTCCGCTTCAAGACTTTGCCGTTCTGGTCCACAAGGTCGGCCTTGCCCTTTTGTTCTGCTCGCAGTCTCGCGAACTCCTGGGCGGACTCGGCGTCGCGCATGCGGTGCCAGAGCCCCATCGAATGCTTGGTATTCAACTAAGGTCAACGAGAGCGAGTCGTTGAGTCCTTTGGAGCTCTTCTTCGATGCACAATGCACAGTGCACAATGTATGCCTCTTCTTCGACCGTTCGAAGGCGCGCGAGACGAATCCAGCAAAACGCACAAGGAACGAACGAGGACGAACCGAGACCTGCGACCCCACAGAAGCCCCTTTCCCGAATGCAAAGCCCCCTAAGAAAGGACGCCCCCTCCCTCCCCCCCCACGGCGCGGAGCGGCGACGCTCGCCCCCGCGAAGTGAAAGCCGCGCCTTGGTGCGCCGGGCCCAGAACGGGGCGGATCCGGAGTCAGGAGGTGATCCGGAGGCGCGAGGGGCATCAGGAGGAGGATCGAGGAGGAGGAGGAGGAGGAGGAGAGGGAGGAGGAGGAGGAGGAGGAGATGATGAGGAGGCGGAGGAGGAAGGAAGTGGAGGAGAGGAGGAGTAGGGAGGAGGATCTCGAGGAGGAGGATCGAAAGAAGAGGAGATCCGAAGGGAGGAGGAGGAGGAGGAGGAGGGGAAGGATGGAGAGGAGAGGAGGAGGAGGGGAGGAGGAGGGAGGAGGAGGGAAGAGGGAGGAGGGAGGGGAGAGGAGGAGGAGAGGGAGGAGGGAGGATGGAGGAAGAGAAAAAGGGAGGAGAGGGAGATATGGGAAGGCGGGAGGGGAGGATGGGAGGAGGGGGGAGGAGAGGAGGAAGGGACGGGAGGGGGGAGGGGAGGAGGAGGAGTGAGGAGGGAGAAGGGTAGGGAGGTTAGGAAGGATGAGTGGAGGGATGGAAGCGGACTGATGGAGGGAGGGAGGAGGGAGGAGGGGAGGCGGATGGAGGAGGAGAGGCGTCGGGGAGGCAGGAATAATGAGGCATGAGGAGGAGGAGGAGGAGAAAAAGGAAAAGGAGAAGAAGAAGGAGGAGAAGAAGAAGAAAAATAATAAGAAGACGAAGACTAATAATAATAATAATCATAATAATCATAATAATAATAACAATAATAATGATGATGATGATGATGATGATGATAATAATAATACTAATAATACTAATACTAATAATAGTAGTAATAATATTAATAATGATAATGAGAAGAAGAATAAGAATAAGAAAAATAATCATACTAATAAGAATAAGAATAAGAATAATAATACTAAGAAGAAGAAGAATAATAATAATAATAAGAATAATCAGAATAAGAATAATAATAAGAATAATAATAAGAAGAATAATAATAAAAAAAGAATAATAATATAATAAGAAGAAGAAGACAAATAAGAATAATACTAATAATAAGAAGAAGAAGAAGGAGGAGGAGGAGGAGGAGGAGGAGGATCGAGGAGGAGGAGGAGGAGGAGGAGGAGGAGGATCGAGGAGGATCGAGGAGGATCGAGGAGGATCGAGG
>CAUYUJ010020627.1:668609-741884 GCA_963575745.1 Prorocentrum cordatum | reverse complement strand
GGCTTCAGAGAGCTCCCACGCAGCCTCGTCCAAGTGCATTCTCGCCCTGGCCAGGATGTCCCCCTCCTTCCCTTAGGTCTGGCACGTCCCTCTACAGGGGGAATGTTCAAAATAGTAAAAAAATAGTCTGGGGACGATTTTTTGACTATTTATGAGTATTTTGGGGGTATTTCTTCAGTATTTTGCTATTTTTCGCGACACGCCCGACTTAATCCTTCCCTTTCAACACGTCACACGGGATTCCATGGGCCCCCATTGTGGCCGCGCACATGCCTCGGGCCATGATTTAGGGCTCCCCCATCGTGGGCGCCCCCGCGAGGTGCGTGCGCAGTGTTATCTATGTTGTCCCATCATACTGAAGGACCACATCCAAAAAATCATTTCGAGCAGCCAGAAAAGTGTCGAAACAGTGTCGAAACAGTGTCGGACGAGTGTCCCCCAGGGCCCGACACGTACAAACAATCGAGGTCAAGTTTCGGTTTTTCTCTGGTGCTCCAAATTCTTTCTGGTGGTCAAGGCTAAAGTAGGTTGGAACATCATAAGCGCAGTGGTGGGTATACCTCGCCAGCGCGTGCGCGCAGGGGAGCGCCTGGGCTGCCCCCTCTTCGCGGGGTCTGGCATCTGTCCAGGGCCCCGGCCGCCAGTGGCGGAGGGTGCCGACGACGACACCGACAGCCCCGACGCCGCCGACCTTTCTTTTCTTCGTTTCTCGGGAGGCTTCTGGTGTACACCCTCGTGACCACGGCCAGATTCGCTTCGAAATTCCTGGGGAAGATGCACGGGCTGAGTTTTGAAGGAAGGCGACGACACTGACGACTGCTTTCGGGATGTGTTCACAGGTTTCCGGAGGTTTTCGGATTATTCCAGAGACTCCGAAAGTAATGATGGAGGCGTTAACAGGCTCCTGGAGGCTGCCAGAAGTTGCTTCCCCCCGCCCCCTCCTTCGTTCGCTTCCCCCGTTCTCCCGTTCTTCCCCCTCGTCGCATCGACGACGCCTACGACGACGAGCACAACGACGACTGACGACGACAACGGACAACGACGGCGACGACGACGACGACGACGACGCCGACTGCCCGCCCCCAGTCTGAAAGAACTCCTGGAGCAGCAGCAGATCGCCTGCGGCCTTCCGGCGGCGAGCGCCGACGCGGCCGCACAGGAGAAGCTGTGTGGGGGAGAGGTGGTGGCGATCGGCATTGCAGCAGTCTGTAGGGTGGTGGCGATTGGCATTGCAGCAGTCCTGCAGGGGGTCACGATCTCGAGCGCGAGCCCTCATCACCCCGAAGCTGAGAGCACGCGCCTGGCAGCCGGCGCGGAAGGACGAGGATCAGAGTAAGTCCAATAGTTATGCATCTGGGATGTTGCAGTACATTTAAGTCGGGAATGGCCCTCTATTGGAAGAAATTCCAAAACTAGTCAACAAATAGTTTGGGGACGATTTTTTGATTGTTTTGTCTGCTCTGTGTTTTTATATGTTTGGAGAATGTTAGATTTTTCCTCCCAAATCCGCCTGTAGGGGGACACGCTCGACCTGACAGTGCATCACCCCGGCCCACGTCCCCTCCTAGTCGCAATGTCCTGCAGGGCTTCTGTGGCACTGCCAGGAGCGTTCCTTCTTGGCAGACCAGCACACCGTGGGCCTGCCACTCGGGCGATAGCCCCGTCCTGAAGCGGAAAGGCCTTTGCATTCCTTCGGCGCGGAAGCAGGAATGCGACAACGTGTGATCGGGCACCACACATATCGACGACATGTCCAGCGAGATCCCCGTTGTGAAACAGATCCACACCCACATCCTTGTAACTGTTGCAGAATGTCACAAGTATGTTCATGAATTTCGAGGAAGTCTCAAGCGAGAGCCCCAGATTAAAGAGGAACCGCACTTCATCCGCACAGCTGCTATATGGACTGAAGTTTCTGGTGAATGAGGAAAACTCAAGCGACACCCCTATGTTAAAAAGGTATCGTGCTCCATCCTTGTTACTGTCGCAAGTTTTGTGAGTCTTCAGAGTCATAAGTGACGACATCGACCGTTCATACTTACCGACACGTCTGGAGGTGCGACAGGAAGGAGTTCACTATACGCAAAGCATGGTGGTGGAGGAGGAGGGGGAGGAGGAGGAGGATGCGGGACCAGTTGCCAGTTGTGGCTCTAGCCAGCAGGCGTGCTTGCGGCAGGCTGAGCGGCACATATCTAAGCCAGCGGCACGTGCCCGCAGCAGCAGCATGCCCGCAAGTCTTGGCCAATGTTTGCAGCGCGTGTCCCGCTTCTGGGAAAACAGCATGAGCCACAAACGAGGGCCTCACCTTCGCGTCTTGCGCCGCCAAAGTCAATGAGTTCGTCTCGGACAAGAGCGCGAGAACCGCGGATCACACACACACACACACACGCACATCTATCTATATCTCTTCTATACATGTCCACACGCACACGCATACAATCATACAGACATGCATACATACATGCATACATGCATGCGTACATATACACATTCATACATACATACATATATATATATGTATATATACATACATACATACATACATACATACATACATACATACATACATGTATACATATATATATATATATTATATATATATATATATATATATACATACATGTATATCCACATGCATGCATGCATACATGCATACATATATACATACATTCATGCACAGACAGACAGACAGACAGGCCGGCAGACAGACAGACACACGTCACCCCACCCAGGGGCCCACCCACCTCGATGACATCGGGCCCGCTTTTTTGCACCCCCCCCCGCGGGGGTCTCCAAGATGGCTCAAATGCGCTCGAAGACAGCAGGACGTGGGGGTGGCGGTGGGGGTGGGTTGGGGTTTGGGGTGCAGGTGGGGTGGTGGATGAGGGTGGGTGTGGGTGGTTGGGGGTGTGGGTGGTTGGGGGTGTGGGTGGGTAGCCGTTGCTGTGGCTGTGGGCGCGGGCGCGGGCACGGGCGCGTGTGCGAGTGCGTGTGCGAGGGTATAAACTTTCCAGCCGCCCAGGGACAGGCGCCCCCGACAGCGAAAAAGTGTATTTTATACCGTTCTTCGCCCGTTAAGTGTTTGTGTGAGTGTGCATGTGCGTGCGCGTGTGTGTGGGTGTGCTTGCGTGCGCGTGTGCGTGTGCTTGTGCGTGTGCGTGTGCGTGTCCGCGCGTGTGTGTGTGTGTGTATGTGCGTGCGTGCGTGCGTGCGTGCGTGCGTGCGTGCGTGCGTGCGTGCGTGTGTGCATGCGTGTGCGTGTGCGTGTGCGTGTGCGTGTGCGTGTGCGTGTGCGTGTGCGTGTGCGTGTGCGTGTGCGTGTGTGTGTGTGTGTGTGTCTGTGTGTCTGTGTGTCGGTGTGTCTGTGTGTCTGTGTGTCTGTGTTTCTGTGTGTCTGTGTCTGTGTGCGTGTCTGGTCGGTTCTGTTGCGTGCGTCGTGCGCGCGGAGCGGGTGCGCGTGGTGCGGTTCGCGTGCGCGTGTGGCGTGCGCGTGCGCGGTGCGCGTGCGCGTGCGCGTGTGCGTGTGCGTGTGCGTGTGCGTGTGCGTGTGCGTGTGCGTGTGCCCGTGTGCGTGTGCGCGTGTGCGTGTGCGTGTGCGCGTGCGCGTGCGCGTGTGCGGCGTGTGTGCGTGTGTACGTGTGTGCGTGCGTGCGTGTATGCGTGTGTGCGTGGGTGCGTGGGTGCGTGGGTGCGTGGGTGCGTGAGTGAGTGGGTACGTGGGTACGTGGGTGCGTGGGTGCGTGGGTGCGTGGTTGCGTGGTTGCGTGGGTGTGTGTGTGTGTGCGTGTGTGCGTGTGTGCGTGTGTGCGTGTGTGGGTGTGTGGGTGTGTGGGCGTGTGGGCGTGTGTGGGTGCGTGTGTGTTGCGTGTGCGGTGTGTGTGTGTGGTGTTTGTGTGTGTGTGTGCGTGTGTCGTGTGTGCGTGGTGCGTGGGTGCGTGGGTGCGTGGGTGCGTGGTGTGGGTGGTGTGTGTGTGTGTGTTGTTGTTGGGTGTGTGTGTGTGTGGGTGTGTGGGTGGCGGGTGTGCGGGTGTGGTGGGTGTGTGGTGTGGGTGTGGGTGTTTGGGTGTGTGGTGTGTGGTTGTGTGGTGGTTTGGGTTTGGGTGTGTGTGGTGAGGTGTGTGTGTGTTGGTGTGTGGCGGGTGTCGGGTGGAGCGGGTGGGCGGGGTGGGTGCGGGTGTGCGGGCGTGCGGGCGTGCGGGCGTGCGGGCGTGCGCGCGTGTGCGCGTGTGATCGTGTGATCGTGTGCGCGTGTGCCCGTGTGCGCGTGTGCGCGGGTGCGCGGCTGCGCGGCTGCGCGTGTGCGCGTGTGCGCGTGTGCGCGTGTGCGTGCGTGCGCGTGTGTGCGTGTGTGCGTGTGTGCGTGTGTGCGTGTGTGCGTGTGTGCGTGTGTGCGTGTGTGTGCGTGGGTGCGTGGGTGCGTGGGTGCGTGGGTGTGGGTGGGTGTGTGTGTGTGGGTGTGTGGGTGTGTGGGTGTGTGGGTGTGTGGTCGTGCGGGTGTGTGGGTGTGTGGGTGTGCGGGTGTGCGGGTGTGTTGGTGTGTGGGTGTGTGTGTGTGTGCGTGTGTGCGTGTGCGGGTGGTGCGTGCGTGCGCGTGTGTGCGTGTGTGCGTGTGTGCGTGTGTGCGTGTGTGCGTGTGTGCGTGTTGTGCGTGGTGCCGTGGGTGCGTGGGTGCGTGGGTGTGGGTGGGTGTGTGTGTGTGGGTGTGTGGGTGTGTGGGTGTGTGGGTGTGTGGTCGTGCGGGTGTGTGGGTGTGTGGGTGTGCGGGTGTGCGGGTGTGTTGGTGTGTGGGTGTGTGGGTGTGCGTGTGTGCGTGTGTGCGGGTGTGCGGGTGTGCGGGTGTGCGCGCGTGCGGGTGTGCGGGTGTGCGGGTGTGCGGGTGTGCGGGTGTGCGGGTGTGCGGGTGTGCGGGTGTGCAGTTGTGCGGGTGTGCGGGTGTGCGGGTGTGTGGGTGTGTGGGTGTGCGGGTGCGCGCTCGCGTGCGCGTGCGTGTGCGTGCGTTTGGCGTTCGCGCGCGCATCGCTTGGCCCCGCCCCTGCCCAGGACGCCGCGGCGGAGCCCACCATGCGGCGGGCTCGGGCGCGGAGTTTCGGGGTGGGCAGGCAGCCCGCCTTTTTGGGGTGGCGCTGGAGGATCAAGGTGCGGAGGACCGGTCGGTCGAAGTTTGGCCGATGAGGAAGGGGATGGCATGCGCTGTTCCGTCCTCGGTGACGCCTATCCCAGGAAGGCCGCAAGGTCTGTTCTCTGACGTGCCACCGCAGGGGCGGACATTTTCCAGCCGCCCGGGGACAGGCGTCCCCGACGGTGGAAGATACAACGTTGTACCGTTTTTCGTCCGCCAGAGGTTGGTTCCGCTTTCTGCCGGGGCCCATTGCGACAATTTGCTTATGGGTGCCCCCGATTGGCCCCACGCTGGTGCGGACTGCCACTGCCTCGCCGCCGACAAAAACATGTGGGTCCACTGCTGGCCCGGGGGCCCTCAGAAATCCACCTAGGGCGAGACTCTGCTTAGGATAAGCCCCAAGAGGCGTGCGGAGACGGCCTTGTTGAGCGTAGTTCAGCCGCCGCCGTTGTCGCGGATCGGGGGTCGAACTTCGACGATCCAAGTGTTTGAAATCGGGCTTGCCCCGCTACAGGAGGAATATTCAAAAACAGTTAACACAAATACTCAGGAGACGATGTTTTGAGTATGTCTGAATATTGTTGGCGTACTTTCTCATTATTTCTAATTTCCCGTTAAAAAATCCCCTGAAGGAGGACATGCCCGACTTAATTCAAGAGGGATAAAAGCACACAGACACAATTAATCGTCGATTCCCCAGAAATTATTGGAAAATGGAAGAAAAAATGGGAAGTGGGGGGAAGACGAAAACCCATAATATATGAGAAATGATGGGGAATCCTTTTTTTGTATCTATTTCTCTGTGTGTCCCAGAGCCCCTTCTTTATTCCAGGGTTCTGTACAGCTTTCCCCTCCGCCGGTGGCCGGCGAGTCCAGATCTCGAGCCGGTGGCCCGTGGGCTCCCGTGCGGTCTCCCGCGGGGCCTCCCTCCCGCGTGCTCCCGTGCGCGGTACTCCCGCGTGGCCGCCCGTGTGGCCTCGCGCACGGCCTCTCGCAGGGGCCCCAGGGCGCCCTCGAGGGCGCGAAATCGTTCGCGCTGCGCACTTCGCGGTTCGGCTCCGATTCCTCTGTTCTCCTCTTCTCCCCTCGGAGGCGGCGCGAGAGCGCGAAGTTATTCGCACTTCGCGCTTCGCGCAGCGCGAAGCGCGAAGTTGGGTGCCCTGGGGGCCTATCGCATGGGCCTCCCGTGTGTCAAGCAGTGGCGAAGCGTCCTGGCTCGCCTATGGCCCTGCCAAACAATGTTCTAAGAACCTCGTGTGATTTCCACGGAATGTTATTAGAAAATGTCTGGCGGAGCCTGTCTTGTTTTATCACATCGGGTTCATGTTCTAAGAACACTGTTTTTGTTGTTAGAATTTTTGGGGTTCGAAGAACATCTCGTGGTAGGACTATAGGAATGCCGGGACGGTCGGTCCCTGCTCAAGTGGTCTCGCGTGCGGTTTCCTTCTAGTGGTTTCTTGTGTGGTCTACCATGTGGTCTCTCCCGCTCCGTACTCTCCAGGGTACCCTCCACCTTGCCACTCGCTCTCTCTAGTGCTCTCAGTGCTGGTCTCGCTCGTACTCTGAAGGCCTGTCGAAGGCATTACGTTGTCAAGGATGTAGCCGTTCAGGTGCTTTCCCCGAGCCTCTGGGGGTGGGGGGCTTTGCGCCACGGCCAGATTCCCTGTCAGAAGCTTGACCAAGAGGCACCCCGGGAGAGGTCCGGGAGCCAGGGTCGCCCCGAGAGAAGAGACTCCCTGGAGGAGAGGCGCTTCGTGGCGGGCCGACAGTTGCCAGGCCCCTGCAAGTGTTGTCCGCGGCGCGGCTACACTGGGGGAGCGGGCAAATGGCATGAACAGAACAACTCGGAGGTCTGCGCGTATGTTTCTCGGATCCGCGGAGCGCGCCAGGGGCGGTGCCGGAGGCGCCGCTAGGGGGCCCCAACGCGGATCCAAGAGCTCCGCGCGGACCTCGGAGTTTTTGTGCTTATGTCAGTGTTCGTTCCCCTCTTTCATTGAGCTGACTTCGCCAGACCCGTTTCATCATGCGAGGTCGCAAAACGCAGCGCCAGCATTGCGCCAAAGTGCTCCGCGGGCCGCGCGGAGCCCAGCTGCAGGCTTCAGAGGCAGCCCGTCGATGTCCGAGGCAGCGCGCGGGAATGGGGATTTTGCCATGGCCGATGGTCCTGCGCCATGTTCTAGGCCTCCCAGATGGGTCGGGGGTGGACAGAACCCCCAACAGTGACACGTCGATTGGTGAATTGTCTGTTTTCGGTTCTCGAGAGGGCGCCGTGGCCGTTATTTTTCAGGCTTGCGCCCGCCAGGTTTGGGCCTCAGGTCGTTTTCACTAAACCACGTTTTACTAAAGGGGGGTCTGTCCACCCCCGAATGGGGTCGGAGTAGACGGGGTCGGGTGATCGCGCCGTATCGCCGATGCATCGCCGATGCGGCTCGATGTGGAGCCCGACTTTCCCCACTCCGACGTCGCCGATGCATCGCCGACGTCGCCGGTGCATCACCGATGCATTACCGATGCATCGCCGATGCATCGCCGATGTATCGGCGATGCGGCGGGATCCTCCGACCCCATCTACTCGGACCCCATCTAGGAGGCCACTACATGTGAAGTTCCAGGCTCCTCCCCTTCCCTCTGCGCCCGTCTGCGCAGCGCGTGTGAGGAAGGTGGCTCCTGTGCAGAAGTTGGGAAGGTGGCTCCTGTGCAAAAGTTCTCCGCCAAGAACCTCTGCAGAAGCCCTGCCCAGTTGCCAATTTCGGTCCCCGCGCCATCACCAAGTGCCAGCTTGAAGCCTTGCAGCGGCTGTGTAAAGGCCTGCCGCCAACCGAGATCGTTTTCAGCTGGGCAGAGGCCTGCACGTCTTCCTGTCAGATCGAAGTGTTTCTGACTTTGGTGTTTGGGCTGCAGCGGTGCACTGGGCGAACAAAACCTTTCCCTGTCGCGCCCGTTTTCTCTTCCTCCTCGTCCTCCTCCCTCTCCTCCTTCGCCTGCTCCGCCTCCCCCTCCTCTCCTTCCGTCTTCCTCTTCCTCCCTTTTCTCCCCCGTCCCACCCCCAGTTTGTCCTGCTCCCCTATCCAATCCCATCCTCCCGCCCTGTGTTCCTGAACCCGTGAACTCCCCAAAACCCACCCGAACACGATTTCAAAGTTGGAGAGGAAGAATAAGGAGGAGGAGGAGGAGGAGGAGGAGGAGGAGGAGGAGGAGGAGGGACGAGGATGAAGGAGGCGGGACGTGTCTTTTTCCTCCTCCTCCTCCGCCCAGTCGAACGGTAGTTCTTCGCATTGTCTTTGCCTCACTCGTAGGATCATTTTCCGCAGCCGTTTTATTTCGGGGGCACGGTAGGTTAAACGACCGTGCCCGTGATATGCACGTGTTTCTGCATCGTGGTCTTCCGCGCATTGAGCACTGATCCCCGAACACGTTGCACCGTTCACTTCTAGTTGGTCGCGGAGCCTCGGCTCCCTTCCACTCTCGCCGCCTTGCTTCGATGGCGAGGGTTCCACGACGTCGCCGTGCTGTACAGTCTGGACAAGTGCGATTTCATCACGTTCACCGTGCCACTCCCCAGCTGCAATTTCGCGTTCGGCCGTGTTGTCCGTGCTCGCATGCTTTTTACCCGTTCGACGCGGCAAGCGACGGGTTTGTAAGGATTGTCAGGGCAATGCCCGCCAAGCCGCCTAGTGCGATCACGGGGGAAACGCACAATTACCACCACCAGGACATCAACGCAAAGGACCGCACCCCCGGCCAGCATTCTCTTCCCTCGGGTGCGTTCGAACAGCTTTCGAGATGTTCGGGGTTCTCTCGTCTTCACGGCACTCGCCCGCGGGCCCCGATTTATGCGCAACTGTGTTGCGGAATCCGAAGCCCGAAGGGGATGAGGCAAAGGACGCGTCGCCCGCATCGCATCCGAATGTGGGTGCAGCCGACCATGTCAAGCAGTCATTCGATCCGACGTTGACATCGTCGGCGTCGGCAAAGCGCCCCGAGCTTTCCGCAACGATGTCGTGGAAGCCGGGGGGGGCGCGCGCAGGCAACACCGATGATACAAAGGAGGGTCGGGCGACTGTGTTGCCTTCTTTGCGGGCGATTTTTACACGAGCTTGTGGCGATATGTTGACGGTTCTCCGGGACATGACCCTCAACGGCACCTGCGTGATCATTATTTCTTGGCAGACCTGGATCTCGATGCGCACTCCGTTGGACTGTCGCACAGTTGGCAGTGCGCAGCGCAGCGACGATGCGACTCCAGACGAGCTCTTGCGCCAATGCGCGGCGGAGTGCTCCGAGCGCAGCCAGCACGTCAATCGCGCGACACAAGAACATACCCAATGCGCTGGCGAGGAGGAGCACGCCGGGGACAGGCGCCCACGACGGCCCCGAGGATCGCGATCATTATGTCGCCGCCGCCGGGCGCCAGGGCCGTCGCGCCCCGTCGGCACCTGGAGGGGCCCCACTCTGGGCGCCATCGGAGCGGGCATAGTCGTTGCCATCAGTTGCGCGCCTGCACGGACGCGGGCGGCGATGTCAGCGGCAACGCGCGACACTTTCGCGCCCAGGGGGCCGAGCAGCAGCCCCGCGCACCATTCCAGCGCTGGGCGCGGGAGGTAATTCTATTGGCAGCGGCGGGCCCAGGCCTCAACGAGTTTCGCCAGGCGGCTTTCATCTCGCCCCGCATGACTGGCATCTCTCGCGATTGCGCGGGCAAGTGGCCGCGGCTGTCCTCATCCACAGTGGGCGCGTCAACGGCGACCCAGCGCCGCCCGCGGCCGACCCCGCGCGCAGCTCGGCCGAACGGCGGGGCCAGCATGGAGGAGGGGCGTGCGCAGGCGGCATTGGCGCCGATGGTCTTCAACCGATTGCCGCAGGGGCGCGTCGACAACCTTCTCGCCAGGTTGGACGTCCTCCGCAACAGGGCGCGGCGCCGAGCGATTCTCGCGGGCGCGATCGGGGCCAGGGCGCCTACGGCACCGGGGCCGGATCGAGCTGGGGCGGCACGGGCCCCACTGCCCCAGGAGCAGCGCAGAGTCCACCGGGCGAACAGAAAGCTGCCGACGGCCCCGGATTGCGCGAAGTCGTCGAGGAACAGCTCGGCGCGCGCCTCGCCCAGGCACGCGAGCGCGCCGCGCCCCGACGCCGCCGCTGACGACGACGAGCCCGCGCGCCGTGCGCGGGCGGAGGGTCATCGAGCGCAGGGGCAAGGGCCGCGGAGAAGGCCGTCGCTCTTGCTTGACCAACTTGTCCGACAACGACCCCCGCGGAACCTTCGCCGCGGACTCGGAGTGGGCCGGGGCGAGTGGGGCGGGCGCGCGTCGGACTTGTGTTTTGGGGTTCGGCCGACGAGGCAACCCATTCAGAGGAGCGCCCCGTGCGCGACTGGCCCCGTCGGCGCCGGCGCCGCGGCCCCCTTCCTCAGCGCCCAAGCCTCAGCAGCACCGCCGCCGCCTACGCCGGCACCCCCACTACTCGCGCACTTGGGGCGTCGCGGAGCGCCAGAACCAGGCGCTCAACAATTTGCGCCAGGTGCCCATTAGATTTGGATGGCCAGGGAAGCCGTTCCCAGACCCGTTCCCAGCGCTGCGTCCGACGGCTCTTGGCAGACAACTTTGGCCAGAGTTTTTGGATCGAGCTGGGCAGGTGCTTCGCCGCCCTCATCAGCTTCGCCCGACCATCGAGAGGCCGAGCCGAACTTCGACGACGACGCCAGGAAACGGGCGACCTTATGGGCCGCGTACGCCAGGATTCTGCCCACGCGGCAGAGGGCAACTACGCTGCCAATCCGCGCGGCAGGGGCGGGGAACGCAACGCCTGCAGCTCCCGCGGTTCCAGCGGCATCAGCAGCACCACCAGCACTGACACCCCAGAGTGGGCGGCGCCTGTTTTCCCGCCGGAGCCGCAGGGCGCAGATTGGGCAAGCGACATGAATGCTCTAGTCGCGGCGCCAGCTGCCCCGCCTGCCTACGCGCAGTTGCCGAGCTGGGCCTATGTGCCATCAGTCTCAGCACTCGGCATTATTGACAACATGAGTCGCACTCCATGTGGCCACCGCAGTCAGCGCAGGTAACTCGCCGCGTCACTACCGATGCCGGAGTCTACCAACGGTCTGGCTCCCTGCACCCAGAGCGCCCCCATTGACGCGCGCCAGCCATCTGGGGGAGTGGCCGCGTTGTTCGCCGGCCGCGACGCTTGGATGTCCGGCGGCGCGCGATCCGAACGCGGCGCCAGCTCCACTCGACCGCGCAACGACGACACCTCGACGAGCTCCACATCACACTGCGAGCAGTTCAGCTCTTACGACAATAGGACGAGCAGTGACGACGCGCTGCACTGAGCTGGACAGAAGCCCTTACTAATCCACCTCCTGCGCTGGCCGCCGCGCCGGCTGAATCCCGCGCCGTGTCTTAATCGGTGACGATAGGGAGTCTCCTATCTCGATCGAGGGATTCGCACATAGCGATCGAGTCGCGCGCCTGCAGCGCCGCCGCATCTTGCGCCCAGCTTGCCACCTGCAGCTTTTGCAGCACGCCGAGGCCCATCTGGTGCGCTGCCCAGCCCCCCGCGGCCCGGTTGACGTCGTCGCCGCGTTCCGGCCTCCGCGGCAGATCCCCGCGCGCCGGGCCCGTCGCCTGCCGCGCTGGCCCGGCCAATGCCAGACGGCAGCGCGCCGGAGGATTGAAAGCCGCAGCGGTGCCCCATCCAAACTCTTCGGCCCGCGCAGACACCAGGGGCGCCGCTGCAGAGTCTCATGCGGACCCTCAGCAGTGCTGCCAGCGCGGCGGCCACTGCCGACGCGGCAGCACCGTGCGACGCCCTTCTGGACCTGCACGCTCCGCCGCAATTGCCGACCGTTCCCGCGGCAATCAGTCTCGCCAGGTAATGGGCCGAGCACGCTGCCCGATTCACCCCGCTACTCGGCGAGCGCTGGCCTTCCAGGCTGCTGGCTCGGCCTTGCCGCGGACACCGGCGCCTGAACCAAGCCTCGGGGGCAACGCTTCGCGATGAACCTGTCCGACAAAACCGCGGTCCGCAGAGGAGGGGCTGGGCCGACGTCTCCACTCTACGTAGCCGGAGCGGGGGGCGGCTTACAAGTTGCCCATTGGGTGGCACACAGCCAGATTGCGGTTGCCACCCGCGACGGCGTGACCACCCAGCACAGCACGCGTGTTTCTGCAGTAGAGGACGATGGCTTCGATCCCCCTGCCTTTCTCGGTCTGCGATCTAAGCGGCCCAACAAAGGGTTTTCGGAGACAGGCGCAGCGCGCCAACGCCTCGCGTTTCATTGTCCTGGAGGCCACGACATTATTAATTGGAGCCCGGGCACCATGTACTTCGACCCAGAGTCAGCTCCAAGTGACCACCTACGCATGGTAGTCCACTGAATTGACCGACCCGGCCAGGGACTACCAGCACTAGCAGTGGGCAACAACCACCAGGACAACGCTGCCAACGACGACCGCGAGCCTAAGAAGTTCAAAATGCAGCTTCTTAGCCCCAGCGCACAAGCAAGAGCGCGGGGCGCACCTCGCGCATCGGGCCACGACGTTCGCCGGCGCGGGCGTCAGTGTCGCGACCTGTTGTCGCTGACTGGCGTTTACGGGCGCGGCCGCTCTTGCGCCGCCGGGCATCTACCTACTTGCGGATCGCCCCGCGCTCAGGACTGGCCCTGAAGGGCATGAACGCCGTAGGCGGAGTAGTGGACCCCGACTACCACGGCCTGGTCAAGGTGACCATGCGCAATGCTAGCCCGCAGACGCTGAGCAGGTCCAGACGATCGCCCATCTCATCATGGAGCGCATCATCACGGGCTCGGAGATCGTGGTCGTCACCAACCGTCTTCTATCTTCCCGCATCTCTAGGGCTTCGGTCACACTGGCATTATGCCTCAGATACGACCCGATCCCGCAGGAATCAGGCATTCGCACCAACAGGGCACCAGGGCAATTATGTGACCGAAGATACCGCGAAGCCGCTTCACTCGGAGGAGGATAGGTCAGCCCGCAAGGCTGGCCCAGCCGACCTGCCTCGGCAGAAGTGGGCAGCAGGGCCAAGCCGTCGCGTCTGGACCCCCTTAGTAAGGGAGTGGCACGACACTTCCACTGCAGGAGTACGGCGACGACTCCATACGCACCACTTCCTACGCGAGCGCCGTCAGGTCCTTGGCGGGCAACACACTGCCTAGCACAACCTACTGCTTGCTGTGAATCGCGAACGACACCAAGCAGGATTGAGCGACATGCGCGCTCGCTTCCCTTCCCAGGTGGCGCGCCCAGGTCAAGGACTGCGGCGCAATTTGCGTCATCTTCAGACTGCCTGGACCCCAGTGGCGATGCACAGCCATAGAGCAGCTGACTGACACCAACGTGTTATATTACAGCAAGCATCGAGCTCGCCGCAAGCCTCGCACTCCAGAGGCTAGTCTCAGCGGCATATCCTTTACGACGCTCGCAGATGCACCTCCCCCCACCATTGCGCCGTTGCGACATCTTATTTGGGCTTGATGCGTCGCCACGCGTTGCGCCCTGCGCTGTACTACCGTTGTGCGTCAACGACCAGCAGCGCACCTCGGAAGGCGCGCCCTCGGCGGGGCGCGGCAGCATCCTCAGCGCCAGACTCGAACACTACTTCCAGTCCTACGGCGACTGGCAAACACGACGCCGAGCAGCGCGCCAAGGACCAGACTGCACAGCAGCGCGCGCGGGAAGGGACATGTTACCTGAACGCGTCCAGCGTCCAGGACGCCACGTGCTCAGGTCGACGTGAACTGTCATCCCAGGGGGGGGCCTCTAGTCACTTCGCCGCAATTGCCCAGCCAGCCGCTGAACGACAGGTGTCCGACTACTGCGCTGTCCGCGCCTACCCCGCCGCAGAGCGCCCACGCCAGAGAGCGAAATCAAGGAAGGCCACGTGCCCAAAGCACGCCAGCTGGTCGTAGAGGACCACTCCGACGACTGCGGCACAGGGCTCGCAAGTTTGGCCCCGCATCTTCTGGGCTTCCAGACCATTGGCGAGCCGGGCCATGCCGACCAGCGCGACGACGACGATTTCCAGGGCAAGCCTCGCTTCAGGTTTGCTAACTCGGTGGTTTCAGGGGTCGTCGGCCCCGGCCGCAGATCGCTGCTTGGCGCGCGTTCAAGCGACCACCCAGCCAACCAAGTTTGACGACGTCCACCACCTCCTCACCCACCTCGCCCCCGTTGATTACGGCACTGACATCATGGAGATATGCGGCGGGGAGGCTTGGGCCCGCCAACTTGCGGTCCGCCGCCTTAAGGCATGCGCCAATTTTGACCTGGTTACTGGCTGCGACCTCGACGCCGCGAGCCAGCAGAGAGCCGTGGAGCGATTCAGCCGACAAAATCGCCCCCTAGTGGCCACCGCTGCCCTCGCCTCGTTGGGCTACGTTTAACTACAAACGTAGACACAGCACCTCGCTGCGCTCCTGCCAGGACACGGCCCCGCATGGCCGACTCTGCGCCGCGTGGCCATGCAACAGCTGCAGCTCTGCAGCTATTCCGTCAACGAGTAGGCCCGCACATCGCGGCTGTGCAGTTAGCCGCCGTGGCCAGGGGCGTTGGCGTCACTTGGCGCGCAGAAGGTTTCTTCGACGCATGCCAACTTGGGCTACGTTGTCGTCGCGGGAGTTCCTACGAAAGACCATGGTCTTGGTTTCCAACGCCCCTGAGATCCTCGAGCAGCTCGCGAAGTTCCTGTGCGCCAACAGCCGCTCCCACGTGCGCGTCGAGGGCCGCTGCGGTTTCGTAGCATTGATCTGACCATGGAAGATGACCGAACGGCTTGTCCAGGGCATCGTGGACTTATGCCGGCGCCTGAGACGCCCGCACATGGCGAACTATGTTCGCGAATGCAGCGTCGATGCGCCAGCCTTCCCAGCAGTGGCCTCAGGGGCCACAGAGGGAGAAATCAGGAGTGCCATAGCCGCTGGGCGCGCGCTACACGCGCAAGGCGTGCCGACGCCACATGCGATCCGATATGCTCATGCAGTCCCGAGGCCTGGCCGCTTGCCAGTGGCCTCGCAGTGCACGCGTGCGCCAGGGATGCCACGCGCCCATCCATCGTGCGCCCACGATGTCAGCTAGCGCAGGTTCGCGCATCCTCACGCACGGCCGAGACCACGCACCAGCAAACATCTACGGGCGCCAGTGCGACCGGGAGGACCACGCCCAGGCAGCGATCAGCAGGCTAACCACATCGGGGAGCCAACCTCGGAGAAGCAGACGAGGAAGCTCTACCGCTGGCACCGTCCAGCACATAGGGAACTGGCTCATCCACCAGCGTTGGGGCTTAGGGCAGTGGATCCGTCAACTATGCTGCTGGCTCACGACTACGAGCCAGTCCGGCAGCCGGCACGACACCGAGATGGGCAGCCTCGCGAGCGGCCGACGCTGCAGATGGCAAACCAACACCCGCAGACTGGATTCGATTTGGCACCAATGCGCCACTACGAGCAGTACGTGGCGAGTCGCTCGAGACATGCATGCGGAAGCTACGCAATCTACATCTCAGGTGGTGGCATGCGACCAAGGAGGAGGTGGCTCGAGCACTCCGCGCAGCCAGCATGCCGCACTCCATCCTCGGCCTCATCTCCACAGTAGTCAACAATTGTCGGGGATGCCGTAATCGGCTTCTGCCAGCGCGCCAGACCACCCCCACGCCACGTCCCCCGACATGATTGACTTGCACGTTGAATGCGTCACCTTGTGCTACGCGGATCGCATGGCACTGTGCTGGATCTGCTGCGCCTCACGGTGGCACATCTGCCAGGAGATCGCGGACAGTTGCGACTCCACGCTGCTGGTGGCAGTTGGCATGTCCTTGAACCAGCCATGCGGATCAACGGATACCTTCATCGTGGACGAAGAAGGCGGGATGACCTCTAAGTATTTCGGACAGGAGATGACAGGAGGACAGCAGCCCAGGTGGACATCCGTGCCCCAAGCCAGCACGTTCGTTTCATAGAGCGACGCGGCGCAATCCTACGGCGCGCACTACACGCCGTCTAGGAGCAGCAATAGTGCGAGAGAGTTGCCGCCAATTTCGACTCCATGCTGGACCGCGCCATCTTCGCCGGCAACGGCCTCGCCCACGTGGGCGGCGCTGCGCCGTGCAACGGCGTCTTCGGCAGGCAGCCCCCATTGCCGCCTCTCGAAGCAGACGAGGAGGGCGAGGGCGACTACGTCGCCAGAGCCGGCCCCGCTGCTGGCGGCGACGTGCACCCCGGCCGGCTGCAGTGGAGCTCCCGTGATATCGACTTGCATCGCGTTGCCGGGGCCATGTCGACCGCCCGCGCGAGCCGCGCCCTCCGCGCGCGCGGCGCAGAGAGCGGAGAGGGGCGCTTTCAACGTGGGCGATCAGGTGGACCCACCGGCTTCCCAGCACAGGGGGCGCGTCAGGGTGGGCAGGACATCGCCGCAAATCCGCGATGATCTGCGCACCGCAGGACGCGCGGACCTTCATCGACGCCGTCTTCGACGACGCGCGCGCCGGCATGGCGCGCGCGGGTCCGGCCCGGGATCGCGCGGCGGACCTCAGAACGCATCGCGCCAGGCTCGGGGGCCAGAACCTTCGGCCACTGGGAGGGCGAGCAGGGGAAGCAGCTGACTGAAGATGCTCGGCAACGACCTGATTTCCTCTACGTTTTGCGCCATGTGTTGCTCCGGTGCTTTCAGCTAACTGAGGTCCGTGCTGCGCGTCTGTTGCGCGGCCAGAGACCAGTGGGCGACTGGCAGGGCTGCGCCCGCAGTCTGGTCATCCAGCGGCCCCCATCGGAACCTGTGCGACGTTCGCCATTTGCACCTGGACAGCGTCAAGTTCAACGCCCACAGCCTCGTCGGCGAGCATTGGAAGAAGGGCGCCTGCATCGCCCAGTCAGTCCCGGGTGGCGAGCAGCTTTGGCAGCCGACGCCAAACAGGAACGGGACGGGACGGTTGTTGATTCCGTTGCCGAAGTCCCTGGGAACGCCGGCAGCGTCGCCGAGGGCGGTTCGCCATCGGCCCTGTTGGCGATGCCCGAAGAGGCCGACAGCGGCTTCGCTGGCCGCATCCAACAGGTAACGTCGACAGCTTGGCAGACGGTCGAGGGTTCATGGGATGTGGCCCAGGAGCTGCAGGAGCTGAAGAGCACCGACAGCCTGCAGAAGGTCTACGCTGCCACCGCGCACGCGGCCGCCAGCATTGGCCGCGGGCCACGCGAGCGGCCGCCGCGCTTGGAGACGCAGCACCAGCGCCAGCACATTCACGCGCACGGCCACTACTACATGCGCTGCGCTTCTCCGGACGACTACGCCAAACTAAAAGAGGTGGGAGGAAAACGCGCGGCTGCGCTCCTGTACCTTGGAACGCGAAAGGCATTCCTGCTGAGCTGCCGCGACGGCGGCGGGCGGCCATCTCGCCGGCGCGCCCACCGCAGCCGCGCCGAAAGCAAATGCCGCCGTCGAGACCGCGGCAATCAAGCGCGACGCCGATCTCTTGCCCAAGAGGAGGCGTCGAGGCTGCCCAATGCGGCGGTCGCCACCATCTTCGAGGAGCTCTCGAAGTGGGTCAAAGATTGGCGTTTCGAGCGGCGACCTCCCGCGGGAGCTCGGAACGCGACGCGCCCCAGACGCGCGTTCAGGCGGAATCGCCGCAAGGGGTCCGACGGCGCAACTGCCTGGATCACCCGGCGCCTCGCGGCGCCGAGAGGATTCCGCCGCATGGGCGCGGGGGCCTCGGAGACCTTCGGCGGCCCGGCCGGCCGATGGGGCGTCTCTATGCCGAGATGCAGGACCTGGGCGAAGCACCGCGAGAGGTGAGATTCACCCCGCCGCCCAGCAGCGCCGCCGTCCCCAGGCAGGCCCCAGGCTGCGAGTCGACGAGCGGACCGAGTGCCTGCGTTGCGTGAATCTGGGCACGGGCTGCAAGGATGCGCCCAGAGCTTTCTCCATGAAGCTCGCCAGGGTCACGCGCTCGCCCGAGCGCAACGCGCAGGCGACGCGATGTGGCCCTGAGCTTGAGCTTAAAACACGAGTCGTCCAGCACTTGCGGTGTTTTCGGCTCAGAGATGACACTCGCGCTGTCCACACTCCTCGACGATCTCAAGATCGCAGGACGCAAGGAGAACGTCGACCGACTCATCGGCCACATCGAGAGCGTCCTCTCGGGACTACGACGACCTCGCCAAGAGCGGAGCCCACCAGCATCGCAGTGCCGATGGCACGGTAACATTCATCCAGGACGAGTACGTTGACGTACTGATCCCCATCGGTCACGTCGACCCGGCCAAGTCGAAGGCCGGCGAGTCGGCCAGAGGTCCATTTCCGGACTTCTTTGTCTCCCTGTTTGCGCAACGCCGCGTCGTCGCCCGAATCGTCGCGCTGCAACGAGCCAAGATCAAGCTGCTCATCAGACGCGCGATGCAGCTCAACTGCGCTGTTTCGGCCACGTAGAAAATCAGGGCGCGCTTCGCCTTCACGGCGATGGAGCGCGCGGGCCAGATACGCTCGCGCAGCGACGGCTCGTTCACGCGCGAGGAGAGACGGGGCGCGGCATGCGTGGCGCCGCATGCATGCGATTGGACAGGTGTCGCCGTGCTGGTAGTCGTATATCTGCCACTTGCTCGATGCAGTGAGCCGATCGCACAGGCTTGCGCGTCGATCAACCTTCGGCGCTGAGCTGCTCGCAGAATATGGAGCCGCAGACGGCCTACACGCGCACCTCCTGACTCTCCTCGAGATTGTGCGCGGGCCCGCCTCAGCAGATGAGATCGGGGGGCCGAGGGGGCAGGGGGGCGTCGAGCTGGTCGTCAACGGCGCGTCCGTCTTCTCCGCCTCTGCCATGGACTGCGCGACTGCCGTCGGAGAATAGCATGGCAGGCCGCCCGTGGTGGCTAGCGGGCGCAACAGGTATCCGACGCGTCGTGGCGCGACATTCGCGACACGAAGGCCGATCCCATTATGGAGGGGAGCATCGGCCATGAGCTCACCCTGGGCAGCATGGATGGGGTAGTCGCCTACGAACATCCCGCAACTAGACTGAGCGAGGAGCGACACAAGCAGACGGTGCCGAGCTCCCGCCGCAGCAACCTGAACAAGGGCCGCGACGACGCCATTGGGCAACCCACCCGGCGTCGCATCGCGAATTGCGCTCGCGAGTGCGACGCTGTCGATCAGGAAGAGAGTAGCGCAGAGGCTCGCATTTCGTGAACTGCGCTCGCGAATGCGACGCTGCAAGGGAGAATGAGATGAAGATCGAAGCATACCAGCGAGGGCGGTCACCATTAAATGTGTTGGTGGGGTGGCAATGTTCTGGCAATCGAGCATGCAGTTCAGTCTCTCCCATACTCCCGCAGAGTAGTCTACCGGCTCGCATCGCTTCATGAAAAATCCGGTTCTTGGAGGGTTCCCGCATTAATTTTGTAAAAAAAGGGTTGTCAGGATAATCGTTTGCAGTGTAGTTGTGTGCGCGTATGCTCTTTTAGTGAAACCTAGTCAGTAGAAGGCTCCTTCGTTAAGCTGGATTTTGCTTTGTCAGTGCGGGCTTGGTTTGCAGAGCCGAACCAGCAAGGCACAGGCAGACCCGCTTGAGCATTACATTCGAACGGAAGCTTTTCGCACTGTCCCTCCTTTGATTATCTTCTCTTTTCCGCCGCCTTTTCTCCTCGGGCACGGTGGGTTAACCGACCGCGCCCGTGCTACATTCGTGGTACTGCATCGTGTTATTCCGTTCATTGAAAAGTGAGCCCATGCACCTTGCGCCGTTTACTTTTAGTCGACCCCTCCCCCCCCCCTCCACGTCGCCGCCCCGTCATCGACCTCCCATGTTTCTCGCCATCCCGCTCCCACGTTCCACTCCCGACCTTCCGCCCGCCCCCTTTCCAATTCCCCCCCCGAGCCGCAGCACGAATGCATCCGAGGGTTTCAGAAAGCTTGCGGGGGCCGCCAAAAGCCCCTCCTCCTCCTCCTCTTCCTCCGCCCTCCTCCTCCTCCCTCCTCCCTCCTCCTCTTCCTCCTCCTCCGCCTCCTCCTCCTTTCCCTCCTCCTCCTCCTCCTCGGCCTCCTCCTCCTCCTCCTCCTCCTCCTCCTCCTCCTCCGATGGTCCTCCTCCTCCTCCTCCTCCTCCTCCTCCTCCTCCTCCTCCGATGGTCCCCCCGTTGCCGTTTTTGAGGCGCCCCCCGACGCGCCAGGCGGCGCCCCCGCAGTGCGGGGCCGCCGGGGCGGCCTTACATCGGCAGCGCCAAGGCAGCGGGGTCGGTGCGGCCGCCGCTGTCGCCCTCGTCAGCTTCTTCGTCTTCGTGACCATTCGTGTATAGCCAGGACCCTAGGTAAGGGGACCCGCTTAGTGGTAGGGCCCCGGAACCCCTGAATTGGCCAGAGTCACTAAACCAGGTTTGCCGTAGCTGGTGTTTTTTCGGGTGACGGCAGCTCCGGTTAGGGGAACGGGGCGGGGGGGGCGTCCCCCAGTACACATTACTAAACCAGGTCCCACTAAACCCAGTTTTGCCAACGCCCGAACCATTTCTGTCGTCGCCGGCGGTGGACATGACGACGACGGTAACGGCGACGATTTCGACGACGAAGTCGACCTCGACGGCAGTGACGACGATGGTGACGAGGGTGAAAACAGGGGGAACGATTACGTCACCTGTGCTGGGGCTGCATGTCAGGAGTTGACCCGCTTCTCATCCCTCTCCCCCGTGCATGTGCCTTGGCCGCCACTATCGTGGCGCCGTACCCTGCCTGCCCCCCCCCCTCCCCCTCGGGGCAGGGGGGCTGCTGGTTTGGGATGACATGGATTCATACTTCGCTGGCGCTGGCGGCCCCGTTCCCGTCCGTAGCCGCACCAGTGTTCCTAATCAAATGCCCGTTTGCGGTCCTGGCGGCCTTGTGACCGCCCGTCGCCGCTTCTCCATTGCACTCCCCCGTTGAATTGCAATCGCATTGCGTTGCAATCGCAATCGCTTTGCATTGCAATCACAATGCATTGATTTGCATTGCTTTGCATTGATTTGAATTGCCGTGCTTTGCCGTGCGCCACATACACTGCACCGCATGGATTTCACAACCTAGATTGCACCACGTAGATTGCACCACCTAGATTGCACCGCGTGGATTGCAAGAAATCACTGTTTGTAGCTCGTGCTTACTTATTATATATATACGTACGATTGTGGCAGTACAGGCCTAACAGGGGTCGTTTCTCTACCCAGTTTTGCTTATCATCTGCAGGAGGTGCACTGCAATGCCTCGAACTCGTGAACCTGTACTTGTGGTCGTTTCGCGACTCGCATGGATTCGCGCCGCCGCCCCGACAAGCAAAGCCTACAATCACCACCACGTCGCGGCATCACAGGCCGATGGGTTTCCGGATCCCTCCCTTTGCATGCCGAGAAGCTGACATGATGGAAGCGCCCGACATTCGTATAGAACACGTATTCCGCAACGTTCAAAATGAGAACCTCGTCTATGCGGGCGGCGGCGGTGTTGTTCCAGAAATGCACACCGCCGAACTTGCTGCAGAGGAAGAACTTGGGGCACACGAGCTCGCTCTCGACGTCGTTCGTGCGGACACAACTTCCTGGATTGCGGAAACATGTGTTGTGGTTCGTTGTGATTTCCATATTCATGTTCGTTTTCTTCGCGGCCGTTTCCGTGGCTTGCCACTTGTTCCTTACGATGGTGCCCTCTTTCGCCAGACGTTCCCGCAGCATTGGCGTCATCAATTTCGTCCCCCGAGGTTTGCCGCCAGGTGCATCTTCAGCCCTGGGGAGCAGGCCCGCGGAGATACGCTTGCTCCCCAGTTTGCGAGACTTCTTCCCCGCCGACTTCGACCTGCACCCCACCGCCGCCCAGAGCCATTTCGATTTGCGCTTGTCGTCCTGAGTGTCCAGCCTAAAGCACCAGGCTAAATCACCAGACTAAGGCACCAGGGTAAATCACCAGGCTAAGGCACCAGGATAAGGCACCAGGCTAAGGCACCAGACTCGGCGCCAGGCTAAGGTACCAGGGTGCGGCACCAGGCGTAGACACCGTGCAAAAAGTGCGCCAGGCTAACGGCACCAGACTAACCGCACCAAGCCATGCGCACCAGGCTAACGGCACCAGATAAACCGCACCAGGCTATACGCACCAGATTAACGCCACCAGACTACAAGATTAGCTGCACGAGGCCGAGGCACCAGACTAACGGCACCAAGTGAATGGCGCCAGGCGAACGGCACCAGACTAAAGACACCAGGCTAGTGGCACCAGATTGATGGCGCCAGGCTAACGGCACCAGACTAAAGGCACCAGACCTAGTGGCACCAGACTAACGGCATTTGGTATGTGCCGTTGGTTCTCGCGGCGGGTTGGCAGTTGGTTGACTAATGGCACCAGACTGACCGCGCCAGAGCAATGGCACCAAACGAATGAAACAAGACTAACGGCACCATAGTAAAAACACCAGACTATGGGCACCAGACTGACCGCACCAGACTAACGGCACCACGCTAAGTACACCAGACCAACCGCACCAGATTTTCAACACCAGCCCAATGGTACCAGATTAACGGCGCTGGATTATTGGAGCCAGACAAATGGCACCAGACACCAGATTAATGACACCAGACTAACACTGGACTGATGGCACCAGACTCATTCCACCAGACTAACGGCGCCAGTCTAAGGCCGCCAGGCTAATGCGCTGGGCTAGCGACACCAGATTCTACAGGCTTACGCCACATCCGCCGACCCCTTCTGTGACTGTTGCGAGGCCAGGAGTTTCTGGCCAGCGGCGTCTTGTGTGAGGGTGCGGTGTCGCGCGCGGGTGGTGGCAGATACGTGGGGGGGTCCAAATGTTTGCGTGATGCCGGTGGTCTGGGGCGTGTTTTGCGAGCGCCTTGCGTGCTGTGCACCCGGGTGCGGGGTGTCTTTCTGGGAGGTCGGCCTTTCGACCCTCAACCAAGTGGAGGAGCACCGGAAGACGAAAGGAGCAAGAGTAGCGTGCGGAAGCTGTGATCAGCGAAACATCACCGCGAAAGATGTGGCAGATGAGTCGAAACGGGTGAAGAGGCTGTTGACGTTTGCAGCGCGCGCGAAACAGTTCGCGTAGCAGCAGCACATTAGCGCCGAGCAAGATTGTGAGCACGTCGCGAGGAAGAGCAAGGCTGCATGCGCGGAGTGCATTGCAGTTGGCTTGACGGCTCGCAATGCGGAAGCGTCTGGGGGTCTTTTGGAGGCCTCCTGGGAGCCTGTTGGGGACTGCTTGGGGCGTCTTGGCGGCCTCTTGGGGGCCTCTGGCGGCCTCTTGGGGCACTCTCGTGGGGGCGGAAGGCTAGATTTTTGAATTATTTGTTGTCCTCTTGGGCCCCTCTTGGTGCCTTCTTGGGCCGTCTTGGGGACCTTTTGGGCCGTATTGGGGCCATCTTGGGCCGTCGTGGGGCCGTCTTGGGGGCTTCTTGGGCCGTCCTGGGGCGGTCTTCGGGGCCTCTTGGGCCGCCTTGGAGCGTCGGAAAACCCACGAGGCGAATTTGTGAAAACTATACTATACGTTTTACAACGGAAAGGAGCAATTTTTTGCGTCTAGGGACCCTCTTGGGACGCATCTTGGAGGCCCCTTGGGGGCGTCTTGGGCCAGCTGGAGGCCATATCGGGTGTCTTCGATCGCCCTTGGACCGTGTGGGACCATGTTGAGCTCTCTGGGAAGCCACTTGGAACGCTCCTGGAGCCCTCTTGGGGCCGTCTTCGGGGCTCTCTTGGGCCGTCTTCGGCGCCTCTTGGGACGTTTTGGCGCCCTCTTGGGCTGTCTCGGGGCCCTCTTGGAGGCTTCTTGGGCCGTCTTGGTGCGGTCTTGGGGGCCTCTTGGGCCGTCCGGGAGCGTCGGAAAGCTCAAGAGGCGAATGTGTGAGAAATATACGTTTTACGAGGGGTACGGGCCAACTTTTTGCGTTTAGAGGCCCTCTTGGGGCGCATCTTGGATGCCTCTTGGGGGCATGTTGGGCCGTATGGAGGCCGTCTTCAGTGTCTTTGATCGCTCTTGGACCGTCTGGGACCATATTGAGCTCTCTTGGAGGCCACTCGGAGCGCTCCTGGAGCGCTCTTGGGGCCGTTTTCGTGGCCCTCTTGGGCCGTCTTGGACGCCTGTTAGCCCGTCTTGGGGCCCCCTTGGGCTATTTTGGGACCCTCTTGGGGGTTTCTTCCGCCGTCTTGGGGCGGTCTTGGGGGCCTATTGGGCCGTCTGGGAGCATCGGAAAACCCAGAAGGCGAACTTGTGAAAAATGTACGTCTAACGGAGGGAATGGGCAAATGTTTGCGTCTAGGGACCCTCTTGGGACGCATCTTGGAGGCCTCTTGGGGCCTCGTGGGGACCTCTTGTGCCGTCTAGGAGGCCTCGTAGCCCGTCTTTGGGCCACCTTGGGCGTCTTGGAGCGCTCGTTTGGCGTCCCGGGGTCATTTCGAGGCCACCGGAGGAGTCCTTGCATGATTTTCGGGAGCGGATGACCCCCCCGGGGGAATCGAGGGAATCGGGGAATTTGGCCGGACCCCCCCCCCCCTCCAAATCGACCGGACCGGGCTCCCGGGGGAAGGGCTTGGGGAAGGGGAAGATCTCACACGCCGATGAACCCGAAGGGGTCGGCGGATTAATGGTACCAGATCAACGAAGATGCCAGGTTAACGACACCAGAGTAACGGCGCCAGATTACAGACATCAGATCGACGACGCCAGGTTGATGGCACCTGAGTAGCGACAACAGACCAACAACACCAGACTAAAAACACAAGATCAACAGCACCAGACTAACGACACCAGATTCGCGACAGCCGTCTAACGACAACAGGCTAACGGCACCAGCCTAAGGACACAAGACCGACGGCACCAGACTAACCATACCAGATTGACGACACCAGACCAACCGCACCAGTTTAACGGCACCAGAATAGCAACACCAGACTAGTGGCGGCAGATTATTAGCACCAGACTAACCTCACCAGACTAACGGCACCACTCCTAAGTGCACCAGACGAACCGCACCAGATGTTCGGCACTAGCCCAATGGTACCAGACGAACAACTCATGGCACCAGACTGATGGTACCAGACACCAGACAAACGACACCAGAATAACGGTGCCCGACTAATGGCACCCGACTCACGGCACCAGAATATCAACACCAGATTAGTGGCACCAGAATTATTGACACCAGGCTAACGGCGCCACGCTAAGTGCAACCTACTAACCGCACTAGACTTACAGCACCTGGTTAATGGTACCAGGCTAACGGCACCAGGCTAGGCACCAGATTAGCGGCACCAGATTCCAGATTTGTGGAATTGGCTAACGGCACCGGAATAATGGCACCAGTTTCACGGCACCAGACTAATGGCGCCCGACTAGTTGCGCCAGTCTAACGCCGCCAGGCTAACGCGCAAGGTTGGCGACACCAGACTAATGGTACAGATTGCCGAGACCAGGCTAACGACACCAGACTAATTGCACCAGGTTAACGACACCACACTAACGACACCAGACTGGCGGCGCCAGGTCAACGACGCCAGAGTATGGGCGCCAGAGGAAAGACACCAGACTAGCGGCACCAGACGAACGACGCCAGACTGACGACTCCAGACAAACGGCATTAGGTCAACGACACCAGGCGAACATCATTAGACGAACGACATCAGACTAATGACGCCAGACCAACGACACTAAACGAGCAGCATCAGACTTAACGGTACTAGACAGGGTCGGCGGATGCGGGGAGTGCTCTGTTGTTCCGTCTTCTGGGCGCCCGAGACCGCGCAAGGGGTCAGCAACCCGCCCCAAATTCATTCATATGTTTTCGGGCAGTCAGAGCGCCTCAAGAAGGCCCGACGGGGCCCCAAGATGACCCGAAGATGCACAATGAATGCCCAAGATGGCCCCAAGACGCCCCTCGACACAATCCAAATCGTGATTGGACCTTTCAGCGCTAAGGCTAAGGCACCAAGCTTAGGCGCCGTGCTCAAGGGCCAGTCTACGGCACCAGGCTAAGGAACTAGGCTAAGGCACCAGTCTAAAGCTTTTGGCACAAATTATCGGCTGATGCACCATGCTAAAGGTACCGGGCTAGCGGCCCCAGGCTCAGGCACCAGGCTGAAAGCACCAGGCTGAGGCGAATGCACCAGACTAAGGCACCAAGCTAACAGCACCAGGCTAAGGCACCAGGCTAACGCGCCAGGCTAACCGCACCAGGACACCAGGCAAAGGCACCAGGGTAACGCGCCAGGCTAAAAGGCGCCAGGGCAAAGGGCACCAGGCTAAAGGCACCAGGCAAAATGCACCAGATTAATGGCACCGAACAGATGGCACCAGAGTAGCGACACTAGGCTAAGGGTACCAGACTTGAAGGCACCAGGTTAAAGGCACCAGGCTGAATGCACCAGAGTAACGGCGCCAGACCAAAGGTACGTTATGGGACCAGTCTAAGGCACCAGACTACGGCACCAGACTAATGCACCAGGCTAGGGCACCAGTCTAAGGTACCAGGCTAAGGCACCAGGCTAAGGCACCAGGGCGAGGCACCAGCCTGACAGCACTAGGCTAACAGCACTAGGCCATGGCACCAGACTAAGGCGCCAGGCTGAGAGCACCAGGCTAATGCACCAGACTAAAGCACCAGGCTGAGGCACCAGGCTAACAGCACCAGGCTAACAGCACCAGGCTGAGGAGACTACGGGCCAGAGGAGCGGCGCCAGGCTGAAACACCACGCTTTTAGCATGGTGTTGTTAGCTTGGTGCCGTAGCCTGGTACCTTAGCCTAGTGCCGTTAGTTTGCTGCCAGAGTCTAGCGCAGTAGTTCGGTGCTTTAGGTTGGTTTCGTAGCTTGGTGTCTGAGCCTGGTGCTTGAGCGCGGCGCCTTTGACCTGGCACCTCTGGCCTGGTGGTTTGGCCTGGTGCGTTGGCCTCGTGCATCAGTCTTTGTGCTTTAGCATGGTGCCACACTTGCAGTTACGAGCTTCTCTCCGCCGCCCGCTTGGCATTGCTTGGCATTGCACGGCGTTGCTTGGCATTGGTCTGCATTGGCTTGCATTGCGTTGCGTTACATTGCTTTGCGCCATTGCATTGCCATTGCACTGCTTGGCCATCGCATTGCGCAGCGCGTCTTTACATTGACTTGCGTTGCGTTGCTCTGTCGTGCTTTGCATTGCTCTGCACCACGTGGTATTACATTGCATTTGTTCGCATTATGTTGCATCGATGTGTTTTGCCTTGCTTTCCATTGCTTCGCATTAAACGCATTGCGTTGCAATGCCTTGTATCGCGTCACATTGCATCGCATTGATGCGCACGGCTTCGCATTGCTGCGCATTGCTGTGCACGACATCTATTGCACCACGTGGAGCGCACCACGTAGGACAGAGCGCCCACGCAGCGGCGGAAACACGAAGGAGGCCCCATCGCCAAGTTCCCCCCCCGCCTCCCTCGGAAGAAAGGGTGAGGGCCAAAGCTACCCCCCCTTCCCTATGTCGGCACTCTTGATAAAAGTGAGCGGGGGAGGGGGGGCTGGAAGCGGCCCCACCCCCTCTCTCCCTTTTGTCGGGGCCCAGGGCGAGCCCGAACCCCACTTTCCAAAGGCGGGGGCGGGTGGGGCAAGCCCAGGTTTCCCCTTCCAAAGGCGGGGGGGGAGTCTTCTGAAGTTCCCCCCCTCTTTTGTCTGGATGGTACAGCTGGGCCCCCTCCTCCTCCTTCGCCTTCTCCCCCTCCTCCTCCTCCTCCTCGTCCTCCTCGTCTCATTCTCCCTCGTCGTCGGCGCCCGCGTCGCGGGCCACCGATTAGTTCCCCATCCGTGCTGGATAATTTTTGGGGCATCTTTCCCCCATCGACCACTGCTCCCCGGGCGACCCTGCGCGACGGAGGAATTTTGGGCACGTTTGCACGAGGATTGCAGTTTAGATCGACACGTTCGTCGCCGCAGGCGTTGCTCGCAAGCTTCTCTTTCATTACGTCGTAGTTGGAATGCGACTACATGCTGATACATGCACAATCTGCATCTACATGCTCATCGTCGGCGCCCGCGTCGCGGGCTCCCGATTAGTCTCCCCCGAACGTTCGCCGCGCTGGATCCTGTCTCGGGGCTCCCGCTCCTAGCGAAGAGTGCTCCCTTGGCTGCCCGTCGTTGTCGGTGCGCGGCGGGCGCAGCGGAGAGAGCACTTCTTCCCACCATCGGTGGGAGCCCGGTCCGCCAATAGTCCGGTATAGCCAGGGCCCCGGGTAAGGGGACCCGGTTAGTGGTAGGGCCTTAGGGCCCCTTAATTGGCCAGATTCACTAAACCAGGTTTGCCGTAACTTTTGTTTTCCGGGTGACGGCAGTTCCGGTTAGCGGAACGGGGCGGGGGGGGCGCCCCCCAGTACACATCACTAAGCCAGGTCCCACTAAAACCCAGTTCTGCCAACGCCCGAAATAAGGTTGCCGAACAGATCATTCGTTTCCAAGTATTGGGGGGGGTCTAAAGACGTATTGCTGATATCGGCGCACCGCGGGTTTTTCGGCGCCCTCTTGGTTTGCGGCGCATGGATGGTTTTCCATGCCCCTCTATTTTTCGGCGCCAGGTTGTTGTTCGGCGCCTCTTTGGTTTTCGGTGCCCCTTTGTTCTTCGGCGATTTTTTGGTTGTCGGCGCTCTTTGACTTTCGGCGCCCCTTGTGAGTTTGCGGAACCTCTTCCATTTTCGGCGGCCTTTTGGTGTTTGGTGTTCTTTTTGGTGTTCGGCGCCCCTCTGGTTTTTGGGGCCGTTTTCGGTTTTCGGCGCCCCCGTGGTTCTCGGCGCCCTTTTGCTGTTCTGGTCCCTTTGGTTGTCTGTGTCCCTTTGGTTTTCGAGGCTTCCTTGGCTTCCAGTGTGTCTTTGGTTTTCAGCGCCCTTTCGGTGCTCGACGCCCCTTTGGTCTTCGTCGCCCCCTGGGTGTTCGGCGCTCCTGTGGTGTTCTGCGTCAGCTGGGGTGTTCGGCGCCTCTTTGGCCTTCGGCGCCCTCTTGGTTTCCGGCGCCGCTTGGGCCTTCCGCGCCCGTGTGGTATTCGGCGCCTTTTTGGTTCTCGGCGCTCCCTCCCCTGGCTTTCGGTGCCCTTCTGGTGTCCGGCGCCGCTCGGGTTCTCGGGATCCCTTTGGTCTTCGGCGCTCCTTTGGTTTTCGGCGCCCCTTGCTGCTCGGCGCCCTTTTGGTTGTCGGCGCCGGCCTGGCTTCTGTCGGTGCCCTTTTCGTTTCCGGCGCCCCTCAGATTTTCGGCGCCCCTTTGGTTCTGGCGCGTTTTTCGTGTTCGGCGCCCCGCTGGTGGTCGGAGACCCTTTTGGTTTTCGGCGACTCCTTGGTTCTCGGCGCCCTTCTGGTTTTCGGCGCCCCATTGGGTTTTCAGCGCCTTGTTGGTTGTCGGCGCATATGTTTTAGGCTTCCCTTTTGGTTGTCGGCACACCTTCGGTGTTCGGCGCTCCTTTGGTTTTCGGCGCCCTTTTGGTTTTCGGCGCCCCTTTGGTTTTCGGCGTCCGTGTGGTTGTCGGCGCCCTTTCGGTTGGGACACCTTCGGTTTTCGGCGCCTTTTTGGTTTTCGGCGCCTTTTAGGTTTTCGGCGCCCTTTTGGTTTCTGGATCTTTGTCGGTGTTCGTCGTCCCTGTGATTTTCGACACTACTTTGGTTTTCGGCGCCCCTTGGGTTTTCGGTGCTTCTTTTGGTTGCGCCCATTTGGTGTTCGGAGACCCAGTGGTTTTCGTCGACGCTTTTTTGGTTTTCAGCGCTCTTTGCTTTCCTGCACCACTTTGGTTTTCAGCGCCCTCTTGGTTGTCGGCGCCCTTTGGGTTTCGGCGCCCGTTTAGTATTCGGCGATCTTTGGTTGTCGACCCTTCGGTTTGTGGCACCCCTTTGGTTTTCGGCGCCTTTGGGGGGGCACCTCTTTTGTTTTCGGCGCCCTTGTTTTTCGGCGCCCTTTTGGTTGTCGGCGCCCCTTTGGTTTTCGGCGTTCGTGTGGTAGTTCGGCGCCCCTTTGGTTTTCGGCGCCCCGTTGCTTTTCGGCGGCCTTTTGGTTGTCGGCGCTCTTAGGTTTTCGGCACCCCGTTGGTTTTCTGCGCCCCATTTGTGTTCGGGGGCTGTGTCTCTTCAAAACAATGACCTAACACCACAGGATGTTTGAGAAAAAACAAAGGGCCCCAGGACGGCCCAAGAGAGCGCCAAGGGATCTCTTGGACCACCCGAAGAGACCTCCAAGACGACCCCGAGGGGCACAAGGGGGCCCAACAAGGCCCCAAGACGCCCCAAGAGGGCCCAAGACGTCCTCAGGCCTCGTGCCAACCCCTCGGCATAGTATCTCTCTTCTTCATCATCGAGAGTCGGATCGGCGCTCTGCTCCAGTCGTTCAGAATGGTGCTCTCTCCTAGGCGTGGGTCACTTTTCTGGATCCGAGTTCTGCTTCATCGTTGTGACCCGCCTCGTCTCTCCTCCTCCACCCTCCCCTGGTCTTCCCGCCCCTCCCGCTCCTTCCACTCCAGCTCCTGCTGCTGCTGTTCGTCCTCGTCCTCGTCCTTACAGTCAACCCGCATAGTAAGGATGGACACCCTTCCCAAGGGTACCCTCGCATCCTTGCCTCCTCGGCCCATCCTTGGCCACTTTCGTTGGCCGCGCCCCGCCCGAAATGCTTCGGAACGGCCTTCCAAGACCCTTGCATCCTTATCGTGCGCCCTTGTGATACGGGCCGACTGCACGGTGGGGGCCCATGCCAAGAAACATCCTGATTGCTTCCAGGGTGCCTTGGGTTTCTGTGGTTTCGACGACCGTGCCATGGAACGTGTGACATTCCCACACCAAGAATCAATGGACGTCCTGGGGTCGCAGGTTTGGGTTTCTTGTGGGGAAGGTTTCTTGTGGTCGGGCCCCTACGGTGTGATACGGGCCGACTGTACACGCCGGTCGTTGAAAGTAGATATTTTTGGATTCCCAGATCCCGGTCTATTTCAAGCGCCTTCCTATTTAAAGAATCGACACGCTTTTGCTGTGCTTTGTTGTTCTCCACTATATCCGCCTTCCTACTTCATGTTTCTACATACTTCTTCCGACCGACGGGTACTCACCACGAGAATTCGCGGCGGCAAAACCAGAGACCCTCGCCCACCCCTGCCCGGCAGGGCCCCGCCGGCGGAGAGCGACCCGCCCCCTCCGCCTCCGGGGCCGGCGGCGTGGTGCCGACAAGGGCGGTGGCGGACAGGCCTCGCGCATGCCATGAGGGGCAGAAGGAGGAGGAAGCGGGTGGAGGAGGAGGGTGGATGAGGAGGAGGAGGAGGAGGAGGAGGAGGAGCAGGAGCAGGAGGAGGAGGAGGAGGAGGAGGAGGAGCCGGAGGAGGAGCAGAGGAGGAGGAGGCGGAGGAGGAGGAGCCGGAGGAGGAGGAGGAGGAGGAGGATGAGCAGGAGGAGGAGGGGGTGGAGGAGGAGGAGGAGGGGGAGGAGGAGGAGGAGGAGGAGGAGGAGGAGGAGGAGGAGGAGGAGGAGAGGAGGAGGAGGAGGAGGAGGAGGAGGAGGAGGAGGAGAAGGAGGAGGAGGAGGAGGAGCAGGAGGAGGAGGAGGAGGAGAGGAGGAGGAGGAGAGGAGGAGGAGGCGGAGGAGGGGAGGAGGAGGAGGAGGAGGAGGAGGGTGGAGGAGAGAGGAGGAGGAGAGGAGGAGGGAGGAGGAGGAGGAGGAGGAGGAGGAGGAGGAGAGGAGGAGGAGGAGGAGGAGGAGGAGGAGGAGGAGGAGGAGGAGGAGGAGGAGGAGGAGGAGGAGGAGCAGAGGAGAGAGGAGGAGGGAGGAGGAGGAGGAGGAGGAGTTTGGAGGAGCAGCAGGAGCAGGAGGAGGAGGAGGAGCAGCAGGAGGAGGAGGAGCAGCATGAGGAGGAGCAGGAGGAGGAGGAGGAGGAGGAGGATGGAGGCAGTGGAGAAGGAGGGTGGATGAGGAGGAGGAGGAGGAGCCGGAGGAGGAGGAGGAGGAGCAGCAGCAGCAGCAGGAGGAGGAAGAGCAGGAGGAGGAGGAGGAGGAGGAGGAGGAGGAGGAGGCGGAGGAGGAGGAGGAGGAGGAGGAGGAAGGAGGAGCAGGAGGAGGAGAAGGAGGAGCAGCAGCAAGAGGAGGAGGAGGAGGAGGAGGAGGAGGAGGAGGAGGAGGAGGAGGAGGGGTAGATAGGAGGATGAGGAGGAAGTGGAGCAGGAGTTGCCTCGGAGTTGCCTGCCATCCACATGCGGTGGGAGGAGGAGGAGAACCGAGAGGCCAACACGGGAGGCCTGGGAAACACAGCTCCCCGCCCTCTCTCGGACCTCTCCCTGGGGCGCGCGCCGACGAGGACGTCGAAGCGGATCCAGCCGTGGCGCCCAGGGGGCCCCACGGAGGCCCCAAAAAGAGGGCGAAGGACTGCAGAATTTGTGTTGGCATGGTGTTCTTCCTTCTCCACCCATTTCGGGGGTTCGAAGCGTCGCCCTCGAGGAAGGGGGGGGCCGGAGGAGAAGAGGGAGATTCGTCGTCGTCGTCGTTCTCCACCCCCGCCTTCCGCATCATCCTCCACTTCGGGGGTTCGAAGCGTAGCCCTCCAGGAAGGGGGGGGGCAGGGTGATGAGAGGGAGATTCGTCGTCGTCGTCGTCCGGCGTTTTCGCCACTCGTCGTCTGTTTGTCTGCTTGCTTGCCTGCTTATATGTTTTTTTGGTATGTCGTCGTCCTCGCGCACCTCTTCCTCCCCGTGCTTCCCATCCACCTTTCCCCGCCGCGCGGAGGCAGGAGCAGCTGGCGGAGCGCCGCCACAGAAGGACGATGGAGCGGCGCCTGAAGCTGGATGGGATGGGACAGCACGGGGATCCATGGAGCGGCGCTGCGCGTTTGGCAATACAGTCGGACCGAGGTATAAGATCGAGGTCGGTTCGGGGAGGGTGCCCTGGTGTTCTTCGTGCTGGTTGGATGTTCTTGGTGCATCCGGGGGAGGGTACCCATTGGACGTTCTGTGTGCCGTGGCCGACGGAGGGCCTCACGCTCTTGAAGGGTGCTCCTCTGGCCCAGGCCCGACTGCAAGCGTGGAGGGGTCCCCCATCCAACGGGGGTCGACATCTCCTCGTCCGCGCACCGCGCGGGGGGGGGGGGGCAGTCCGTCGGGGTCGACTTGGGGCTGCCGTCCAAGGCGGCGCCCCCCCCTCCCTAACGCGCATACGAACGCATACAATTCGGAGAGGAGCGTGCCGACGGCTTTGATAAGACGAGGCCGACGCGTTAAAACAAGACGACCTCAGCCAGACATGCTCGAAACGTCTTTCGTGCAGACCACAAGAGGTGCTCAGAACATTCCTTGGGGGGCCTACAGGCAAGCTGGTACGTCTCGCCACTGTTTGAGGCGGGGCCGCAACAACGCCCCCCCCCGGGGGAGGGGAGCGGGGCTAAAGAGTGTGGAGGTGCAGGCGCGTTGTCTCAAAGGTTGGCTCTTCGAGCCTCTGGAGGCACCAGGAGAGACCGCCAGAGGTTCGTGCCGGCCTCGGCGGAAGGGGGGAAGGTAGGACCAGAGGGACAGCGCTCAAACGACTCGCGGTGATTCTGGCGCGAGGCAGAAGAAAGAAGCGGTCGATAAGGTCGAGGGCAGGTGCGCGGGAGGAAAGAGCAGGTGCGCGTTGCACGTCTTCGCGCTCCTCGTGCTCCCAGTCTTGCTCCTCCTAATCCTTGTTCGTCTCCTCCGCCATCCCCTGGAAGCTCTGAGAGCAGCGGGGAAACCCTCAGAGACCGCTGGACGCCCTCAGATCCCCTTCGAGGTGTAGATCTCCCTCCCCCACCTGTCGAAGAAGAGAGAACGGCACAAGCACAAACTCTTGGCGCTCCGCGCGGAAGTCGCAGGTCACTCTCCCCCAGCCTCGCCTGCTCCTTTCGGGGGAGCGTAAGACCCGGGTTTGCCAGGACTCGGGTTCGCATCGTTTTTTGACGACCGCGCCTCGGATTTTGACGAGGAGGAGTTTCGTGGGATGTCTGCAGCGGGAGGCCTCGTCAAAATGCAGGCTCGGCCTCGTCATTTTTTTGACGACCTCGTCGGGGATTTCCGAGTCCACTGTACCCGGGTCTTACGTCCCCCTGATCCTTCCGCACTCCATCGTCGTGGCAGCGCGGGCGCCCGGAGGTCTCAAGCCCCATCCCTGGGGCGGGTCTTCCTGCTGTCTCGCTTGTGTGTTGACGGCCTCGGGGCCCGGCAACCGCCCCCGGGCGTACGTCGGGCACGTCTGCAGGAGGAGTGCTCAAGAGCAGTGCAGCACATCGTCTGGTGTCGAGTCGTCGTGCTCTTTCGATTTGTTTGATGACGTCTGTCAATGTTTGTTTGTTCTCCAAGATTCCGCCTGCAGGAAGTCGTGCCCGAGCTAGCAGTAACACTGTCAAGGCACACCGTTCTTCATTCTTCGCGTGTCAGCCAACATGTATGCCCCGAATCCTCGCGAAGTATGTTCAATGTGTGGGCCGGCCTTGTGTCGCACCTGGAAACGCCTGGGGGGCCCCTTGGCGCCTTTCGGGGCCATCTTGGAGCGGAGAGATCGACATGTCAGTTCGAGTTCCCCCCTAATGACTCCTCCTGGGACCATTTTGGTGATCTTTTGGGCTTCCCTTGGAGGCTTCTCGGGCAATCCAGGGCCCCTCTTGGGCCGTCTTGGGGGACTCATGGGCCGTGTGCTGCACGCTGCTTCGCATAAAAAAGCGGGCATGCGCAAATCATACCAACAACAACAATTCGATTTCGACGATTTGGGCTTTGGGGGGCTCCCTTAAGGGATCTCTTGAAGCCATCTTTGACCGTCTTCGAGGCGTTGTGGCCGTCTTGGAGCCAGCTTGGGTCGCCTTGGGACCCTTTGGGGCCGTTTCGGACCTTTCGAAGGCGACCTCAAAACCACCATATGGTGGGAAGTTGATGTGTCTGGGATCATTTCTGGTGCAGGTGAGTCCGCTAGCGGAATCCCTGGGACCCCCCCGCTCAACAGATTGGCTGGAGGGTTTGGGGAGGGGCAACTATCTCGCACGCCGATCGCCGTGAAGCGAGTGGGTCAGTGTCCTCTTCGTCCGCTTGTCTCCCCCTCTCGAGCAGCCATGGGGGTCAGGCCCGCTTCCTCGAGGAGGAGCTCGCCAGCGGGCCGCTCAGCACGCAGAAGGAGGGTCGCCCTCCAGCCAGCATGCTGGAGCGACGACTCGTGCGTGCACCCTCAGTCGCCAGTCGCCGTGAATGAAACGGGTCCTGAGAGAAACCGGTCCTGGTCCCCGGGTGGGGGTCCCCAGTGCCAGCTCTCCATCCTCAGTCTCCATACAGTCAACCCGCATAGTAGGGATGGGCAATTTTCCCAAGGGTACCCTTGCATCCTTGCCTCATCGGCCCATCCTTGGCCACTTTCGCTGGCCGCGCCCCGCTCGACGAGCTTCGAAATGGGCGTCCAAGGCCCTTGCATCCTCACTTATCGCGCATCCTGATGATAGAGGCTTACTGTATGTTGCGGTCCCGCGGGAGGCCCCTGGGGCGAAGATTGCGACAAATACTTGGGCCCCATCTCTTCCAGGACCTGCTCTTCCATTCCAAGTTAGTAGCGACGTGGAGGAGGGGGCAGAGGGGAAACGAGGGTCGTGTTTTGGTTGACGTCCTCGGGCTTCCCGGGGCGGCCTGGGGACCCCAGTGGTTCCTCCACATTTCTGCATCCATATCCTGCGTCACGGTCGTGATACGCTCCGGTTTCTGTCTCGAAGTCGTGATGCGTTCCGTTTGTCTGTCGCTGTCGTGGCACAGATGTTGGGTCCCCGAGCAGTGCAGCAACACATTCGCTCCACCTCTGCCCACCCCAGCGACGACGCCAGCATGCCTCGAGCGACGTGCGCTGCCCCTGACGACGACGGCGGCGACGACCACGACGACGACGATGCCGACGACGACGCCTCCGCCGCCGCCGCCGACGAAGACTACGACGACAATGCCGATGCCGCGGCCGCCGCCGACGATGACGATGCTGACGACAACGACGATGCCGACGACGAAGATGATGGCGACGCAGATAGTGCTCGTCGTCGTCATCGCAGCCGCCGCCACCGCTATCGTCGCCACCATCGTCATCGTGGCAGTCGCCGTCGCCGTAGGTTCGGGGCTTTAACCTTTAAAACCCCCGCGACATGCGGTTCTAAGCCTTCTAGATGGGGTCGGAGGATCGCGCCGCATCGCCGATGCATCGGCGACGCGGCTGGATGTAGAACCCGCTCTGCTTCACGTTGACGTCGCCGACGTCAACGATGCATCACCAGTGCATCACCGGTGCATCGCCGATGCATCGCCGATGCATCGCCGATACGTAAGCGATGCTTAGGCCTCCCAAACGGGGTCGGAGCAGACGGGGTCGGAGGATCGCGCCGCATGGGCGATACATCGGTGATGCGGCTCGATGCGGAGCCCGATTTTTTTCACGCAGACGTCGCCGATGCATCGCCGACGTCGCAGATGCATCGCCCATCGCCGCTGTATCGCCGATGCTACGCGATCTTCCGACCCCGTCTGCTCCGACTCCATCTGGGAGGCCTCTGGTCCGAAGCGTACGGCCCGAGAGGCGAGGGGCCACGGCGCGCGATTCGGGGTGGGGGTCTCGGCTTCGCGCACTGTGGGGCGTTCTTCGGCGTCGCAGATGCATCGCCGCTGCATCGCCGCTGCATCGCCGATGTGTCGCCGATGCGGCGCGATCCTCCGACCCCGTCTGCTCCGACCCCGTCTGGGAGGGCCTCCAGCGGTGCCCCCGCCCCGAGCTCCCCCTCGGCGCGCGGAGGGGTCGGACCACCAGCGCGGGCTGCTCTGGACTCTGCGAAGCGCGCGCGCGGAGCCGGCCACGCGCGCGGCGCGGCCGCGGGGAAGAGGGAGCGAGCGCCCTCCCCCCCCCTCGTGGCGCCGCATCCTCCTCCACCTCAAGGGGTCGAAGCGCAGCTCTCGAGGAAGGGGGGGGGGGGGAAGGCAGGAGGAGGAGAGGGAGAGTCGCCGTCGCCGTCGCCGCCGCAGCCGCCGTGGCTCCTGCCCGCAGCCGCGGCAGGCCCCGAGGGCGCCGTGGGGGCCCGCGCACGCGGGCCCAGCGCGCGGCGGGGGGGCCCGGCCCCCGCGGGCGGGCGGCGGGCGGTCGGGGCGCGGGGCGCGCAGAGGGGCGGGGCCGTCGGGGCCCGAGGTTGCGTCGGAGGAAGGAGGGCGACCTCGGGCGGGACGAGGAGCCCCGGACCCCAGGGACCCCCTCGCGCTGCGGAAAAATTCATCACGACGAGAGGCTTTTGGCTGCTTTCTGCCTCCGGGGGCCCTTCCCGGGCCTCGGGACTGTCAAAAATCAATTCGGGATGAAACACGGGTCCCAGGGAAGGGGTCCAGACCTCAGGGGGTCCACGTTGTGAGAAGGTCCTGACGTCGGGGGTCTGGGTAATTCGTTCCGGAGCGTTGCCGAACGCTCTCCCGGGACATTCCGGAACGCTCTAAGAAGGCCGCGGCGCTCGAGACATCTTCCAGATGGGTGACCACATGTGAACCATACCCCCACCCCCCACGATTTCTGAGGGGGGGTGGAGGTTCACTTCGTTCGGGAGCTTTCGTTGGGGGTGGGAGTAGGGTTCCAATGTGGTCGCCTATCCAAGGCCACTAGATCTCAGGGGTTCGCGGTTTCTCCTCGCCCGATGTTGCCCTCATTCTGGCTTCGTCTTACCACCACCAGGGGTGGGGGGCACCTCCAGCGCGGGGTCCACGATGTCTAGGCCTCCCAGATGGGGTCCGAATAGACGGGGTCGGAGGATCGCCCCGCATCGCCGATACATCGCCGATGCGGCTCGATGCGGAGCCCGATGTTCTTCACGCGGACGCCGCCGATGCATCCCCGACGTCGCAGATGCATCGCCGATGCATCGCCGCTGCATCACCGATGTATCGCCGATGCTGCGCGATCCTCCGACCCCATCTGCTCCGACCCAATCTGGGCGGCCTCTGGTCCGAAGCGTACGGCCCGAGAGGGGAGGGGCCACGGCGTGCGATTCGGGGTTGGGGTCTCGGCTTCGGGGGGGCTCTGGGCTGCGTTTCGCGCACTGTGGGGCGTTCTTCGGCGGCGAGCGGGCGGCGAGGTGAGGAGAAGGAGGCCTTCTCAGAAGGCGGCGGGACTTCTCAGAAGCCCGCGCGCCTTCTGGGAAGTGTTCTGCACCTTCAGGGAAGGCTTGGAACACTTCTCAGAAGGCCTGGAACTTCCGAGCCTTCTGAAAAGGCCCCCCCCTTCTCGCTTCCTCCCCCGCGCTCGCCGCCAGTATCTGGAGGGACCAGACTGCCCTCTGTGGGGCCTTCGCTGCACGTCGCCCATTGCGCGGGAGCTTCGCCTACTGTGGTCGACCAGATCGCTCGTCAGGGCAGCATCATGGGTCGTTCTCTCGTTTTGGTGCCGTTTTCGTCTCGTCTTTGTCCTAGGGGCAACAGGTAGCCGTTCGTGGCCAAAGCGCTGCCCTGGAGAGTCTCCCAAGGTCGTCTTCGTTCTGCAACGGGTGCGAAGCGAAGACTCAACGCGCCGTTGTCGTGCACCCTCTGCGGGGGGGTCCTCGCGGCCGCAGCCAGACGCAGCTCGAGAGACTGGCCAGGATGGACCCTGCTGGGAGGGGTCCAGGGGCCGGTTTCCAAGGGATTCTGCCGTCTGGGCGAGGCTCTTCCTCCTCCTCCTCCTCCTCCTCCTCCTCCTCCTCCTCCTCCTCCTCCTCCTCCTCCTCCTCCTCCTCCTCCTCCTCCCCTCCTCCCCCCTTCCTCCTCCTCCTCCTCCTCCTCCTCCTCCCCTCCTCCTCCTCCTCCTCCTCTCCTCCTCCCTCCTCCTCCTCCTCCTCCTCCTCCTCCTCCTCCTCCCCTCCTCCTCCTCCTCCTCCTCCTCCTCCTCCTCCTGCTCCTGCTCCTCCTCCTCCTCCTCCTCCTCCTCCTCCTCCTCCTCCTTCTCGGACCCCCCCCCGTCCTCGTCGTCCCCGCCCTCGTCGTCGTCGACGGAACGCGGCGGACCTCGGGAGGGGGCGGGGCCCCTCGCGGCCCCCCCCCGTCCTCGTCGTCCTCGCCCTCGTCCTCGTCGACGGCACGCGGCGGACCTCGAGGCGGGTCGGGGCCCCTCGTCATCGTCCTCGTCGACGGCACGTGGCGGGCCTCGGGGGGAGTCGGGCCCCCCCTCGGGGCCTCCCCCGTACTCGTCGTCCTCGTCCTCGTCCTCGTCGACGGCACGGGGCGGACCTCGGGGAGGGTCGAGGCCCCCCCGAAGCACCCAAGCCGCCCAAGAGCCCCCCTTGACCGCCAAGAGACCCCAAGACGCCCGAAGAGGCCTCCAACAGGCTTCCAAGAGACGTCTTAATTCAAAATGTTTCTGGCTATTCTACTGGTCCTCGTCCTCCTCCTTCTTCTCCTGCTCCTCCTCCTCCTCCTCCTCCTCCTCCTCCTCATCCTCCTCCTCCTCCCCTACTCCTCCTTCTCATCCTCCTTCTCCTCCTTATCCTCCTCCTCCTCATTATCATCCTTCTTCTCCTTCTCCTCTTTGCTCGCCCTCCTCGTCCTCGCCCTTCGACGACGACGATTCCTCCTTCATCCTCCCCCTCTTGGGGTAAATGACAGCTTCCTCCGCACGTTTTTCTGCATGCTCCCCTTCCTCCTCCTCCTCCTCCTCCTCCTCCTCCCTCCTCCTCCTCCTCCTCCTCCTCCTCCTCCTCCTCCTCCTCCTCCTCCTCCTCCTCCCCTCTTTCTGCTTGCACCTCCTCCTACTCCTCCTCCTCTGAAAAAGTTAGTGGTAGTTATCAGTATCCCCTAAGTAACTTGCACATGCCACCCTAAGTAACTCTGTACGTAAGCTAGTAAGTACAGCTAAGTAGCAACGGTAAGTGGGCTAAGTTACTTGAGGTACTTATCGCTAAGCTTAACTAACATAAGAAGCGCCAGCCTCTAAGAGTGCCCGACGCGGGCTCGGCGTGGACTCGGCGTGGATCCGACGCGGATTCGGCGCGGGTCGGACGAGCCCGACGTGGATTCAACGCCGATTCGACGCGGATAGGGCCGAGAGGGGACAGGCAAGGTCCCCCGAGGATGCAGCACGACAGGAGGGGACGGAGGCTTCTCGGGAGGCGGGAGGGCTCCTGCGGAGCCCGCCCCCGCCTGCTCGGCAAGGCCGACGGCCCTCGCCCCCGACCCCTTCCCTCTGTGCGCGCCGCCGCGGCCGGCCTCGGGGTGGCAGCAAGAAAGGTCGGGTGTTGCCAGAAGTGCCCCTGGGCCAAGGTGCCCCCCGGATTCCCGGGGTAGCCCAAACGGCCTCCAAAGCACCCCTCGCGAGGCCCAGAGGGCCCCAGGGGCTCCAAAATGGAGCGAAAAGCTGGGGGCACCTTGGGCCAGGGGTACTTCTAGCAACACCCGAAAAGGGGGTCGGAAGCTGCCGCCACGCCCCCTGGCCGTGCCCCCTGGGACCTCGGGCAGTGGGCCCGACGTGGGTGCAGGCGTGCCCGCCCCGCGGCGGGCGGAGAGCGCCCGTGTTGGAACCACCGCCTCCAAGGGCCCCAGGGGCAGGGCTCCAGGAGCCGTGGGTGCGGACGTGTCTTGGCGGTGCAGCCCGCTCCGGCTCCACGGCCACGCTCTCGCCCCGACGCAGCCAGTCGCTCCCGGCGCAAGACCGGCCTCGTGTGACTGGTTCGCTGGCTCCCTTCTCTGTTGCCGCCCCCCTTGCGTCCACCCACTGGGGCGGCGCGCGCGCGCGCCTTCCCTCAGATTCCTCCCCGCCGTTCCTTCCCTCCCTCTCCCCCACCTTCCCCGTCCTCTCCTCCTCCTCCTCCTCCTCCTCCTCCTCCTCCTCCTCCTCGTCCTCCTCCTCTTCCTTCTCCTCCTCCTCCTCCTCCTCCTCCTCCCTCCTCCTCCTCCTCCTCTCCTCCTCCTCCTCCTCCTCCTCCTCCTCCTCCTCCTCCTCCTCCTCCTCCTCCTCCTCCTCCTCCTCCTCCTCCTCCTCCTCTCCTCTCTTATTAATCGCTTCGCTCATTCCGCCGGCCCTCGAGCGCTCTATGGGGCCTCTTTGAAGCCTCTTGGGGGCCTCTTTGGGGCCTCCCAGGGGCCTCTTGGGGGCCTCTGGAGGGTCTCTTGGGGCTCCTTGGCGGCGTTTTGGGGCCCCCTTGGGCCTCTTGGGGGGCTCTTGGGTGCCTCTTGGGGCAGGGTAGTCGAGTGCACCCCCCTCGGAGGCCACGATCCTCGTGAGGGGTGTCGAAAAAAGGCCCTCAAAACCATCTCTGAGTAGAGCTGGTCGGGCTGCGCTCGGGATACTTTTCGCTTGGGGACCCCCAGGGGCCGCCCCGCGCGCGCGAACTAGAAATATTGTTAACCAGTTACCAGAGATCTTAGCACGCCTCTGGCCCGTTGGGCCGGCGAATTTGGTGTCTCTTCTCATTTTGGCTTTCTCTCCCAACATCCTCCTCTCCTCCACTCGTCTTCCCCTCCTCCTCTTCATCCCTCCTCCCCCTCCCGTTCCCTTTGCCAGGGAGCGGGCGAAGGCGCGCGCGCGCGCGGGCCCGCCAGTCGTGCGGAGCAGGGCGGGCCAGATTCTGGATGGGCCGTGGCGGCTGGGACAGGCAGGCTTGGTCAGACAAGCCAGCTTGGTCGCGGGACTGGGGCCTCCGAAAGCTCGCGCACGGCCCCGCCCTCCAGGGTCTCTCACGTGGGGGAGGGGGCGAAGACGAGCAAGACCAGGAGGAAGGGAGGAGGAGGAGGAGGAGGAGGAGGAGGAGGAGGAGGAGCAGCAGGAGGAGTAGGAGCAGGAGCAGGAGCAGGAGCAGGAGCAGGAGCAGGAGCAGGAGCAGGAGCAGGAGGAGGAGGAGGAGGAGGAGGAGGAGGAGGGGGAGGGGGGGGAGGGGAGAAGGGCAAGCTAGGTGCGCTCGCGTCATACTTGACGTCCTACCCCTCCTCCCCATCCCTTACAATGGCGCAGATATCCTCCCTATTCGCACAATCGGATGTCGTAGCATGGCATAGCATTGCATGGCATAACATGGCGTTGAATATGAACGCGTAGCATGACATAGCATGGCGTGGCGACGCCCCGAAATGAGGGGGGGAATCCTGCGGCCCAACAAATCAAGTAATCGACACCGTATGTGTAATCATTTCGGATAGTTTCTTCGGGAGGCCATTCTTTAGATTTTGGGGCCCATTTGGAAGGACCGAGAACCACGCCGTGGCATGGCACTGGAAATAATGTCGCCAGCTCTGCAGCGGGAGCACGATTGGGAACGAGCGGTAGCCCGAAAATGAGGCCAGCGCTTCAGCGAGAGCAGCATTTTGGAGAAACCAAAAAACGAAGCGCGGAAGCATGGGAATGAGGACGCGTAGCCTGACATAGCATGGCGTGGCGACGCCCCAAAGTGGGGGGGGGCTTCTGCGGCCCAGAAAATCAACGAATCGACACCGAATGAGTGATCACTTCAAATCGTTTGTTTTTGTTTTTTGTTTTTTTGGGGGGGCATTTTCTAGATTTGCAGGCAATTTGGAAGGACCGAAAACCATGCCGTGGCATGGCGCTGGAAAATGACGCCAGCGTTGCAGCGGGAGCACGATTCGGAACGAGCGGTAGCCCGAGAATGAGGACAGCGCTTCAGCGAGAGCAGCAGTTTGACAAAAAACAAAAAAACGAAGCGCGGAAATGAGGACGCGTTGCCTGACATAGCATGGCTTGGCGACGCTCCAAAGTGGGGGGGGGGGCTTCTGCGGCCCAGAGAATCAACGAATCGACACCGAATGTAGAATCAATTCCGATGGTTTATTCGGGGGGGTCATTTTCTAGATTTTGGGGCCTGTTTGGAAGGATCGAAAATCACGATGCCGTGGCAGGAAGCTGGAAATAATGACGCCAGCGCTGCAGCGGGAGCACGATTCGGAACGAGCGGAAGCGCAGAAATGATGCCAGCGTTGCAGCGGGAGCACGACTCGGAACGAGCGGCATGAGGCCAGCGCTTCAGCGAGAGCAGCATGTTGAATCAAAAACCCAAGCGAAAACCCGTTTCCGGGAAATCTTGTGTGTAAAATGCCAGTACGTGGTGGGGGCTGGCCATTTCCCGGACGCCACCAGGGGAGAGAGGAGAGTAGTATTCATATGGATTAATTGTGGAGGAGGAGGAGGAGGAGGAGGAGGCCGAGGCGAGTTTCGAGGGTTTGGGATGATGTGGTTCTTCCCCTTCATCCCTCCTGCCTCATGCCTCCTCTTTGCCATGCACCCCATCCGCCTTCTCTTCCGTGCTCCCCCTCCCCGCTCCTTCCTCTCTAAGGGGAGAAGGGGCGAGAGGTGGTGGAGGAGGGTGAGAAGATGCCCTATCCATCCTGATCCCGTGCTCCCTTTCCCTCCCACCCTCCTCGCCCTCCCCCTTCCCTCAATCCCTTCCTCCTCCCTCCCCCTGAATCCGCGCCCTTTCCCTCATAATTTACTCTTCGTTGCTCCCTCGTCCCTCTCCCCCATCCCTCCCTCCCAACTTTCCCACTATCCCTCGCTCCCCCCCCCTGCTTGCCCCTCCTCACGCCCATCTCCCCAAGGAGGGAGAAAGCTGGCTGCGGGACCGGGACCGGGGCCGCCGGGAGCCCAGCTGCGACAGCGAGGAGGAGTCGAACATCGAGTTCGACCTCGTGTGCGACAGGGTGCCAGTCGTCGGATTGTACGAGTCCAACGAATTCTACGAGCACGTGTCCAGCATGCTGCAGGCGTTGGTCCTCCACTTCTATAGTGTCGCGCCCGTTGAACGATGTTTGGGCGATTTCGTGCACCGTTGTCTTTTTGGTTTCGTTTAGCAGAAAGGGTGGGGCGAAGACAACGACGCAAAACGAAACCAAAGCGAAAATCATAAGCATTGTTTAGGTTGAACCTTGTTCTGAAATGTAGTTCTCCTGTATGACGGCTCAAAGACTATGTCTGACAAGTGTGGTGACAGTCACGCACCCTGGGTCTGGTTTCCTTGTGTAGCGCAAGAAGCATTGATCTCTACCGTCCAGGCAACAAGTCAAGCGCAAGGATTCCGCTTTGTCGTGGAACGATGGAGTAGGCGCAGAGTTGGCACGGGTCGAGACGCAGTAGTTTGAGGCGGTTTGTGAGCGTTCGTGAGGTTTCGTTTTCGCACAGATTATTCAGAAGTGCACCAGCTGAATGGTTGCTCCAACGTCATGGCTACATACATATCACCATAGTTGGCACAGCCATCATCACTAGCATCATCGTCTGCATCCTGATCATCCTATCTGTTCTTCATCATCCTCCTTCTCCCTCCTTTCCATCATCCGATGAATCATGTTACTTCCCTTCCTTCCTCAGCTAACTTTTCTCCTGCTGCTGCTGCTGATCTTCCTCCCTCCGCCATCCTCGCCCTTCCCCTCCTTCCCGAACCCGGCTCATGTTCCTCCTCCATTAGCCATCTTCCTTTTCTTCCCCCCCAGCGATCCTCCTCTTCATCCAGCTCCTCCCCTCCTCCTCCTCCTCTTCCTCCTCCTCCTCCTCCTCCTCCTCCTCTGCCTCTCTCATCGCTCCTCCTCCGCATTCCTCTTTCAGCCATCGTCCCCCTCCCCCGCCTCTCTGGGGAATCCTTCCCCTTGCCTTCCCGCTCCTCCCTCGGCATCCCCGTGGGGATCACGCGGTGGTCGTCCAAGGCGCTTCTACTGCCAGGAGGGCGGGGGCTGACGCCGTGCCCCTCACCCTGCCTCTCAAGGGAAGAGTTCCTGTCCAGCTGGGTTTCAAAGGCGCGCACCAGTGGCTTGGACTGATGTGGCCAGGAGACCTCGACCTCGAGCGAATCATGGATGCACGGTCGAGCGCAGCATCTGCGCAGTGTGCATCTTTGGTGGGGCACGTCACCGCGGGGGTCGTGCCGCTCGCCGTCGCTGCCCACATTTTCGAGTGCCAGGTCGAAGGCGCGCTCAGGTTTGGTCGCTGGCTCTGGGCAGTGGCTGAGGGGGCGCCAGGCAAGCTGCGGGACAACTACACTGCTTGGGCGCGCGCTCTCCTAGGCGCCCCGCCTTGGCATCACTCGGGATTGGCCCTCTCGGAGCTGGGATGGTCGCTCTCAGGCCACGAAAGGGCTGCGTACGAGATCGCCTCCCGGCGCGCAGGCCCCTGGAGGCTTCAGGAGGACGACCACTACAGGCGCATCTTCCTGCGAGCCCATGGATCGGGGGGGCGATCCTGGGCGCAGCGCTCGCTTGCTCTTCTCGATCACTGGTCCATCCCTCACTGGCCTGCATGGGAGGTCGCTCACAGCGGGCAGTCCTTGCTCCAGTACAAGACGTGCGAGCTCACTTGGCGAAGCGCTGAAGTGGAGCTGAGGCAGATGGTGCGCCTCAACACGAGGCCGCCGGTCCTCAGTCTCGGGCCGGTCCCCAGACCAGATCTCGCGCTGGCCCTAAAACAAAAGTTTATTTTTGATGTGCTACTGGGCCAGCGCTCGCTGAGCAGGCTACGAGGGCGTCTTGTGGCCCTCGGCCACTTCTCTGACAGCGTTTCTAACCCGGATAAGCGATTAAGGACCCCCCCCCCCCTCTCCGGTGAAAGGATAACGCACCCGGCACCCGGAAGCGTTATCCTGGCACCAGGAGGGGGTACACCAGATCGCACGGGTCCTCATTACATTCTAATTGGGATGCCACCCGAGGCGGGGCATTGGAATTATTTATTTTCCTTCCATTTGCGCGGTGCTAATAATATCGCTCGGCGAAAACCCCCCCAAATAATTATTTAATTACGGCGCGGTGCTAATGATAACGCCGGGGGGTTCCTTAATTGCTTCTCCGGGTTACTGCGCGGAGGCAATCCTGCGTCCTGTGCGGCATCCAGACCCTGAGCCCCACGTTTCATCTTCTCGGGCTGTGCTCTCGCACGGAGTTCCCCGGGCGCACTTTCTGGGAGGCCCAAAGGGGGCCTGGCCCCTTCCTCCGCGGAGGCGGCGGCTGCAGCGGTCCTTTCCGCATGCCCGACGGATGCCGGGTACGCGCAGGCGGCCCTGCTGGCGCTTTTTATCGAGAGGGAGGCGGACCGTTTCTGGGCTGCCGCAGGGAACAGTTCACACCCGCCCTCCCTCCCGCCTGGGTTCCCAGGAGGGAAGGTCGGGTCGGGCAGGGTCCTCTCTACCTCCTCTCTCCTCCTCTCCCTTGGGGTGGCTTCCTCTCCCCCTTCCTGTCGCCGTCCCGCACCTGCGTCGTGCGTCGACATGGCAGCGTAGGAGAGATCGGACGAGCCCCGGGCAGGATCCCCTTGCCCGGCCCCCCCCCGTCCCCGCGGGGAGTCCCTGAGTTGCCTCTCCCGCGTCGCGCCTGGCCGGGGGTGGAGAGTCGGAGTCTGTCGGGGCGCGTTGTTTCGGCGGGGGTTTTGGTCCTGGCCTGTTTCTCCTGGGGCCTGCCTGTGGGCCTTTCGGCCGTTGGGGCATGAGGCTCCTTGTTTTCTCCGGGTTTCGTCTCCGCCGTCTGAGCTCTGACAGCTCCTTTCTCGTCCCCTCCTGCGCTGGTGGCTTGGCCTCCAGGGCCGTCGCAGCACGGACGCTTTCGAGCCGCCCCCCAGGCCGTGGCGCTATGCTGAAAGAGAGGTGCGCCCGAAGCTCCCGAATGCCGGCTCAACGGGAGCACCACCAACCAACCAACCCCTCCCCCATCCCCCACTCCCCCCACGCCCCCCTCGGCCTCTGGAGACCCCCCGAGAGGCCCCGAAGCCCGCCGAAGATCCCCGAAGACCGACAGCGGCGGCGGCGTCGGCGGCGGCAGCGACAACGACGACGACGACGACATTAAAATCAAAAATAGGGGAACAAAAAAACGACAACGACGACATCGGAAGCAAAGCGCCGCGCAGGCGGCGGTGGGGAGCACCGGCAAGGCGGACTCGCTGTACGAGGCGTGCGGTGACAGGCGCGTATTGTCCGCTTGCTCCGACCTCGGCCTCAGCGACCACGAGGCCCTGGAGGGCGGGGGGGTGGCGGGAGGATACGATACGCACACCCTCAACGCCATGATGTCAGAGTGTCCAGTGAGTGCTGTACTCACTGATCTTCAAATTCGCGCAGCAGTGGGCCCTGAACATTCAAGACCGACTGGAGGCAAGTGGCGCGGTGAACCTTCCCTTTGGAATGAGAGCATATGCCATGCTATACGCCTCAGGGCCGTACACATGGCCCCGCAAGGGGGAGGAGGGAGGAGGAGGTAGGTAGTGGTGTGTCTGCGCGGTGAAGCTAGGCAACGGTAGGCTACTGCGGGCGGCAAGGCGGGAGTGGCAAGGTGGTGGCAGGCGAGGTGTGGTTGAGGCAGTGGTGAGTGCAGCTGCGAGTACGCTGCTGCAGATCTGGCGGCGGCTCGAGGCCCGTCTCGCCGTGACACGCTTACCCAGATAACCTCCGTGATGGCCCAGCGCACTTCCAGGATGACCCAGATCACCTCCGCGTCGACCCCACCCACCTCCATGATGCCTTAGATCACCTGTACATTGACGCAGATCACCTCCGTGATGGCCCAGCTCACCTCCACGGTGGCCCACATCACCTGTGCAGTCCTGGTGGTTCCCGTGGTCCCGCTTGTTGTCATGGTCTTAGTTGTTGCCGCTGGCGCAGCTGATACCGCGGTTCTGGCCGTAGTCGCCGCCGTGGTCACAGTCGTCGCCGTGGTCCGTGTTGTCGCCGTGGTCCCAGCTGTTGTTGTTGTTGTTGTTGTTGATGTTGTTGTTGTTGTTGTTGTTGGTGTTGGTTGTTGCTGGTGCTGGTGCTGTTGTTGTTGTTGGTGTTATGGTTGTGGTTGCTGTTGCTGTTGCTGTTGCTTTTGCTCGTGCTGTTGTTGCTGTTGTGGTTGTGGTTGTGGTTGTGGTTGTTGTTGTTGCTGTTGTTGTTGTTATTGTTGTTGTTGTTGTTGGTGGTGGTGGTGGTGGTGTTGATGTTGTGGTTGTTGTTGTTGTTGTTGTTGTTGTTGTTGTTGTTGTTGTTGCAGCCGCAGTCCCAGTTGTTGGCTCTTGTTGCCGTGGTACCAGTTGTTGCCACGGTCCCAGCTGTAGCCGTGGTTCTGGCAGTAGCCCACCTCCATGTAGCACGAGACTGTGGTAAGGTTGAGCCATGAAGAATCTGCTGTCGGCGGCGGCTCGCGCAGCCCCTACGCTGCACTGCCTTCCCGGACAAAAGTTTAGGCATCAGCTCTTTCTCCCGCCCGGTCGACATTCTCACATCTTGGACCAGAGCCCTTTGAGTCGAAGAAGAAAAAACGGCACAAACAACAATTTGTGGCGCTCCGCATGGAGCGCCAAAAGTTTATGTGAATGCAGTTGTGTGTTTATTGGTCTATTCTCGGACAAGGGTTGAAACTTCAACTGTTCATCCAGCCTGGTCGGAATCTTCGACCAGCGCCCCTTGAGCCCAGCGTCACCCCAACATACTACTGTTATGTGTGCGTCCCCCCCCCCAGGGGCGACGCGCGCGTCGAGAAATAGTATAGTATATGCGTCGTGGCGGGCTTTGTCTGGCCATACCGATCGGGAAACCATGTACTACAAGATGGTTGTACGATATGTTCGGGCCAGACGCACGCCTCCGAGGAAGACACATAGTATCAATATGTCCCTGTGTGCCCCCAGAGCCCGCCAGAATCTCCCAAAACCACCACGGCTGCTGCGCGCGGCCCTGGCTCCGCGTGCGCGTGAGCTCCGCCCCCGCGGATTCCTCCCAGGCGAGTGGGCTGCCCCCTCGCCAGACAGGCAGAGTCTGCGGAGGCGGGAGGAGGGAGGCAGGACGATTGTCGAAGAAGAAGACATCGGCATAAACATAAATGTTCGGAGGCCCGCGCGGAGTTCTTGGATCTGCGCTGGAACCTCCTGGCGGCGCCTCCGGCGCCGCCCCTGGCGCGCTCCGCGCGCTAGGGAGGGTTGTCCAGGTCAGATCCAAGAAATCCGCGCGGATTGGCGAGAGTTTATGTTTATGGCATTTTTTGTTGCTCTAGGTCGGGTGGGCGTCATGTGGTTCCAAAAAGGGACCCCAGGGAAAGGGCCTCTTGAGGCGGGCGATGCTGATTTCCCAAGCCCGTTCGGCTTCACCCGCGAGGTCGCTGCACGACGCTTTCGCTCGCACTTTTCTTCGAGGTCTCAAAGGCAACGCCGCGGTCTCAGAAGTCCCTGCCGCTGGCGTCCTTTCAGGAAGCGTATCATGGTGGTAATGGGGGGTGACCCGAATGGGGAGTGAAGAACAGATCCCTAGAGGGGCAATGTAGGGCTCCTTTTGGAGCCAGCAGGGGCCCAAAAGGAGCCCGAACGTGCCCCTTTGGGGCCCTTCTCTTCGCCCCCCATTCAGGTGCACCCCCCCCCATGACCACCCGCCTGAGCCGAGGGTGGACGTAGGCGTGAGGAGGGAAGAGGGAGGAGCGAGGCGGGAGGGTGCCGCAGCTCGCTCTCACGAGCCCACGCAGCAGGCGGAGGAGAGGAGTGAGCCACCTTTGGAGTCGGAGGCACAGAGAGGAGGAGAGAGAGAGAGAGAGAGACACACCGACGTCGCTGCCTACTCGCAGCGTTGACCCCCAGAGTTTTCGACCCCTTCCCCAGCACCGTTTTTCCATCCCTGGTGATCGACTTGGGGCCCGCAGCTGTCTTCGAGGTGCTCAACGTCCACGGCGAGAAATCCGCACGAAAGACGGGGGCGAGAGTTTCTGAGAACCTCCAGCAGCGGAGATCGTTCAAACCACGCGGCGTCAGGTCAGGAACCGGGCCCGCTTCGTCAAGGCAGGATCACGTTTCTGTCGTCTCAGCCCCTGGTTGCTTGCACGAGTCCCCTGGCCTGGCTGTAGCCGCCATGCTGCCCTCGATCTGAGGCCACGGCCTCCTGCGCTATGCCAAAGAGGCACGAGTACTTCGGTGCCTGGTGCCGGCGCCGCCCCGCTCGTCTCGAAAGAGCAGTACGTCGTTCGGTCAAATTGCTTGTTGTTTTCGCTTGCGGCAGCTGCCTGCTGGACAGACGGCGTCTGTCTTCCCCGTTTGATGCAGCGGGGATCGAGTATTGGCCCTCCAGTCACGGCGGGTGCTAGGGTGCCGCCCTCCGTCAGGTGCAGGTCGCGCGCCTGACGGATCCTGGCCTTCGGCACATCAAGGCCGCAGGGACATCTGGGAGACATTCGGTGAAGCTCGCCCTCGTGGTGGCAGTCGTGTTGGACGGTGCTCGGGAGCTCGGCGAGCTGTGGAGCTATCCGGTTGCTTGCGGCACAGCCCGCCACCCATGCTGCCGAAGCATCGAAATCCATTCGGGGGGGCCATACCGAACTCTCGCGAGCAGGCTTGGCAGAACCATCGTGGGGTTGTCTGTGAGACAGCGAGCGCTACAATGGCACAGCGTGTCGCATCACTGACTGCATGCTTAGTCAGTCCCCTGTTGTCAGCTTTCTCGGAGACTTTTTGAGGACTTAGTTGGGGCCTCCTTGGGGCCCTATCGGAAACATCTTGGAAACTTCAGGAGGGCCTGGTGCGGGTTTGTTGGGAGTTTGAGACCGTCTGATGCGCGGTGGCTCCACCGAGGTCTCCTGAAGCGGCTTGGTTGAACCATCTTGGAGCCATCTGGCTGGGTCGTAGGCCGTAGTTAAGCTTTGTCTTGGCGCTCTCTGAAGCCTCGGCCATTTGAAAGTGGAAAGCCTCGGAACCCAGAAACAACGAATTCCCAAGATCATGTGTTCCTTGATTCCTAGTTCGCCGCCTCGCTGGGGGCCTCCCTGGCTCTCTGGGCGCCTCTCGGGAGCTCTGTGGAGCATATCAGGGCCTCGTAAGGAGGCTCTTGTAGACTTACACCGAAGCCTTCTGGTCGGGTCTCATTGCCGTCTTAGGGCGGTCTTGACGCGTTTCCGCGGGGAGGTCGCCAGGCCGCATCCAGCGACCCAGACGAGAAACAATGTGTGTTGTCAATGGCCCCTGCCAGACCAGTTGCATCATTGTTTTCGCAGCATTGCGATGACAACGCTGAAATGGGAACTGTTGTCGGTTTCGGAAGGGGCTCGCTGTTCCTTGGGCCATTCCGTGGCCGTTCCTCTCATTAGCCCTCTTCGTGCACCCAGGCTCTCATGGTGCCAAGCAGGAGCTTCCTTCCCTGCTTGGCTTTCCTCCTTGCAGGAGCTTGACTGCACCCTGGTTGCTACAGTGGAGACCCATGCCAAGAGACACCCTGCTTGCCTCCAGGGTGCCCTGGGTTTCGTGGATTTCGAGGCTTCTGCGATGGAAAGCGCGACGTCCCCACGCAACAAAACCAATGGACGTCCTTGGGTCTCAGGGTTGGGTTTCTTGAGGTTTCTTGTGGTCGAGCCCCTCCTGTATGACGGGGGTCGCCCCCGTGGAACGCTGCGGACGCCCTGCCAGAGACGGCCAGCAGGGGGCTCCAGCCCGCCCTGGCGTGCCGACCCAGACATTCTCGGCCGATCGGTGCTCTCCTCCGCGGACCCCAGGGGCCCCGACCATTTTTTTGGAGAGGGAGGGGCTGTTTTTGTTGCGGGATGGTTATTTGTTTGGGGGGGGGGGGGGTGGCGTTCGTCCCGGACCCATTTGGGGGGGATGCCCTGCAGCCTGGAGGTGGGCCCCCGCGGGGCGAGCTGCTGGAGAGAAGCATCCCTGGAGAGAGGCCTCCGGCACCGGAAAGAGAGAGAGAGAGAGAGAAGCCTCCTCCTCCTCCTCCTCCTCCTCCTCCTCCTCCTCCTCCTCCTCCTCCTCCTCCCCTCCCTCCTCCTCCTCCTCCTCCTCCTCCTCCTCCTCCTCCTCCTCCTCCTCGGGTCGCCCACGGCCCCCGGGAGGGGGCACGGCGACGGATATGCGGTACTACCACCTCGAGGAGGCGTTCGGCCTCCTCACGCGCTCCGCCCGAGAGAGCCTGGACGCCCAGAGGCACCACGAGCTCCCGGGGGGCCAGCGGCCCGACGAGCGCGCGGGGCGCCCGGGGCACGGCGAGCGCGCGGGCGGCCAGAGATGCGGCGAGCGTGCGGGAGGCCAGCAGGTGCACGAGGAGCAGTACGACGACGACGGCGTGGATCTCCGGTTCGTCAGTGGCCCCACGCCGGTCGTCGGGCTGCTCAAGTCGTCTCCGCTCCACGAGCACGCCTCCTGGCTGCTGCAGATCGCCACCGGCGGCACGGGGAAGGCGGGCAGGGCGCGCTCGTGGGAGGAGGGAGGAGGGAGGAGGAAGTGCTACATCCCTCCTCTTCTTAGTCGTCCCCATCCTATTCCTCGTCTACCGTGTCGCGGGTTCTCGAGTGGTGTGGCAGGCATCTGTCTGCCTGCAACAGGCTGCGTCACCGTGACGACGCAGCATGCTGGGTGGCGGCGCTTCGGGCACCGCCTGGAATATCATCCGATACATGATACATGGTTGGCCTCCTCAACGCTGGCCCACGCCGCGCCCAACTCCAGTCGTTTGGGGGCCCAACGATGGGTTGGGCGGGAAGCCTCCGACGGGTCTGTCTGGGGACGATGTTTTAAATATTGTTAGGCATGTTTGGAGTATGTAAAAAAAATCGTCCACCCCTTGCAGGGGGACAGGAACAGCAAGTGGTTTTGAAAACATCTGCGCAGCCCTTTGTGGTCGCTTCGGCCAGCTCCCCGCGAAAATTTGCCAGAGGCGGTCTCGTCGGCAAAGTAATCATTGCCCGCGTTGGCCTGATTCCCGGTGCGCCTCAGCACCCGGCTGCAATATGATTGCATTCGATTTCCAATGTAGGCCCGAAATTTCGACCGCCGCCGACGACATTACCCAGGCACCCCCCCGCACACCGACATCTGCACATGAGGCCCTTCTTGGATCTGCCCCGCCTGTTGCATGATTGTAGTGGGGCTCCGCCTGCCGAGCCCATCCTTTGCGAGCAAGTAATTACGCTCACCCAGCCCAGATCCGAGACCGGCTTGGGAACAGGCATCAGCGCAACACACCAGCCCGCGCGGCACCACGACTCTTCCGAGCGAGCAGCCCGGCCACCGTGGCCCCATCGTCACCCGCGCAGAAGCACCACCGCGCCCGCTGAGCGCTGGCCGCCTGCGCGCGGGGCCGCAGGGGCAGACCCTGCTCCCGCACGAAGACCTGGCCGCGCCAACAGCGATCTCCTGAGCGAACAGCGCCAACGTCAAGTCGGGCGTGTCCCTCTACTGGGGGATTTTCGACGATCGCTTTCATTTTTGAATAAAAAAGAAGCAACCAAGAATAACCAAAAAAGGGTTAAGATATACTCAAAACATTGTCCCCAGACTATTTTTGGATTATTGTTTGATTATTGTTGGGGCGTTTTTTTCGTTGAAAATCCCCTTGTAGGGGGACAGGCCCGACTTAACGCTCACGGCGCAGTGCGTTCATCGAAGAAGAAAAGTCGCCATGAACATAAACGTTTAGCGCCCCGCGCGGATTTCTTGGGTCTTCGTTGGGCCCCCCTGGCGGCGCCTCTGGCACCGCCCCTGGCGCGCTCCGCGCGCCTGGGAGGGGGGCCCAGCGCAGATCCAAAAAATCCGCGCGGAGCGCCAAGTTATGTTCATGGCGTTTTGTCTTCTTCCAGACCAGCGCGAACGCCGCGGTGCGTTCAAGCAGTTTCCTGGGAGCGCCCCAGTTTTTTCAATCTCAAACTGCTCAAGAGCAGGCGGGGCCACGTCGGCCGCGGGGTTGGCCTCGGCGGGCCTGGGTGGACGGCCTGCGCCGAATGGAAGAATCTCCAGGTCAGGGCACAGAGGAAGAGTCGCGCTCGGTTTGCCGAAGGAAGCTCCAAAGGCTTCTGATTCGGATTTCCTGGATGTGTGACCCTCAGGGGTTGCCTGGTTGAGGCACTTTCGTCGATGCCAGGTCCGAACGGTCCGAACCGATCGATCTCAGCAGCAGCAGCAGCAACGAAAATTCAGAAGCCACTCCATTCCACCATTGCAAAAGTACAGACGTTTTGGACCGCCCGAGTGCAGCAATGGCACTCGTTGGCGTGTTCTTGCCGACATTGGCCATTGGCCAGCTTGACGAGCTCTGCGAACTACTGAAAGGCCGCCTACTCCGAAAGTGTTTTAACGTCTCCCTTGCCATCCAGCATATCCGCAGGTAGGACCAGCCTGGGGTTGCCATCGCTGGCAATCACGTTGAACAGGCTGGCCTTGTAGCGATTAAACCAGTCGCTGCCGCAAAGTTACACCTCCTTCTTGGCGCACTCGTGCTCGGCCAAGATCGCTTGGTGCTGAGCCTGGCCCTCGTTGATTAGCGTGTCTTGCGCCTGCTCCTCGCCAGGTTTGTCGCACTTGGCCGTGGCGGAAGCTCGATGTCTTCCTCGCGATATGGTGGCGAGCCACCTTGAGTTTCCTGTCGAGAAGCCCTCGCGCCTCCGCCGTGCTCTCGGGTTTCGACACCTTGCTGCCCGCTTCAAGCACTGCGGCTCGGGCCTGAAGAGGCTATTCACCAGCTTGCTCATGGCCTCCACTTCCGCCCCCTTGGACAGTCGCAGTCGTTGGGGAATCGGACTCGTCGATCTTACCGCCAGGTGCCATGAGCGCGTCGAGTCGGGCCTTCAGCTGCTGCTCCGGCCGCGCATCCTGCGAACGTAAGCCGCCTCGGGGCCCGTCACCTTGCACACTGCCGCCAAGTAGAAGGCGGAAGGTCCGCACCGCAACTCTTCTCCCGTTGCAGAAAGCGCGCCAGGGCCTTGGCACCGCATCGGCGCCGCAACATTCAGGAGGGAACAAACAAATACAGACACAATTAATCGTCGATTCCCAGGAAAAGATGCGAAAATATGGGAAGCGGGGGGGAAGACGAAAATCCCAGAAATATTATGATACCGGAGAAAAACCCAATCAGGGCTATAGGGCTAGGGGGCTATAGGGCTATTGAGCTATAGGGCTATAGAGCTATAGGGCTATAGGGCTAAAGGGCTATTGGGCTATAGGGATATAGGGCCATAGGGCTATGGGCTATAGGGCACCCCGGGGCACCCCTGGGCACCCCCGGGCACCCGGGCACCCGGGCGTGCAGCGAAAATCGGCGACAAACCTAACCTAACCATATAAATCTGCTAGGACCCCTACAGAGGCAAGCTCTTATTGGGGAAAAACATAAGGGGGATCCTGGGATTTGTGTGTATTTCTTGTGCGTGTGCGTGTGCGTGTGCGTGTGCGTGAGTGTGTGTGTGTGTGTGTGTGTGTGTCCCTGGGCCCCTTCAAACATGAAAGCGTTTTGTTTCTCCCAGGCGATTACGGGCGTTGCCAGGTGGGGTGCGGTAACGTCACGTTGCGCGCCGATGCCGTTTGGGAACGTCTTGAAATGACGGAAAGACAATTCGGACGTCAGCACGAATCGTGACGTTAGTTGGGGGGGGCGACCGGGGCGATCGCGAAAAATACACAAAAAAAACATCCTGCCCGCCCAGTTTGATGTGAGCCCACGGGCCTGGCAGCCCCACAGCGGGGGGGTCGGGCCTTGCACCACGGCCTGATCACCCTTAGATCGCCCCTGTCACAGCTTGGCTGCTTCCGCAGGAGCTCACAAGTGCCCCACCAGCAGCTCAGTGCAATAACTTGAGCTGCTTTCAAGGATCAGCGGCATCCCTGCTCCGCCATGGGCAGGCGACGTCCTGAGTCAAAGTGGCTATGCGGGGGGATGAAATGAGGAACGGGGGGGGAGGAAGGAGGAGGCGGAGGAGGTGGAGGAGGATGTCGGGTGGAGAAGGAGAGGGTTGGCGTGAGAAAAAGGGAGGGGGAGAGGGGAGAGGAGGAGGAGGGGGAGGAAATGGAGGAGGAGGAGGAGGAGGAGGAGAAGGACGAGGAGGAGAAGGAGGACCAGAGTGAACCCAGCACACTCCCGTCACAAGTCATCCGCGCACGAACCTACAAGCTATCCTCTGCATTACCAGAAGCGCTCTTTTGAACGACGAGCACCCGATCCGCTTGTCATTTAGGCGCGAGCCCCGCTTCGAGAAGGAACTGTGCTGCATCCAGTTTAAGCGAGTTTGAAGGGACACGAAAAGATACAATGAGAATGCTGAGCGAGATTCCGGCGAGAGTCTTGTTTTCTCCTCTTAGGCTTGCCTGGGGGATCCTTCCGTGTTTTTGAAAAGAGCCAGTGGGTGCCGGGCGCGATCGGCCCCAGCGTTCCTCTCGAGGTCCCTTGGCCCTGTGCTGTGACAAGGGCTTTCTTCGGGGGGCGCCCAGTGTTGCCTCCCTGCAAGGGCCTTGGGTTCCCCGGTCTTTTTTTCTTTCCGTTCCTTCGGGCGCGAGCGGGTGCGAGGGCGACCAGGCGAGACGACGCTCGCGTGGCACGCGCGCCCGCAACCGTCGCCGCCCTTCGACGGCAGCGAGCTCGGCATCAGGCCCGCCGCCCCCGCCCCCCACCCCGCCTCCTCCGATTCTGATTTGCGAGCACGTGCGCGCACTGCCCCAGCATTTCCCAGCATTTCTCGGGCTCCCGATCTTTTTCCTCGGGTTCCCTGGTGTTGTTCCCTGCTTGGATTCCTCGTGTTCTCCAGTCTTGATCAACTGGTGCCCCAGGTTCCCCAAGTCGTGCTCCGTGTTTGGGTGCACCAGTCTTGTTCCTCTGGCGCCCCGGCATTGCAAAGCAGCGCCAAGCAGTGCTAAGCAACGCCAATGAACTCCAATCCGCACCACGCAAAGGCCAAGCACTGCGCCCACGCATCAGGAAGCTCTCTCCATATTGGGCCCGCGCCGGGCGCATGAAAGGAGTTGCCACCATCATCCGTGTGGGGTTGTTGCGCCATGTTCGCACTTCTGCCTCAGGAGAAAGTCCCGTTTTGTAGAGGAATCGCCGTCAATCCGCGCAGCTGGTGTCAAGGTCTGGAGAAATATTCAGCCAACTTGTTCTGGAACGTCGCCCACCCGAACGAGTCATCGACGAATTTGCCACCCACTGTGCCCGTAGCAATTCTCAAGGCAAACATTTGAAGACACAAGTTGCTCGCAAGTTTTCGGCCGTGCTTTTTGTTGAAATAGGTGCGCGTGAAGAGCGGCATCATCGCGGCATCTGTACCAGCGGGCACTGGGTTGGCCAACGATGTCGATCTCAGTCTTGCGATGTGTGCGCGCTGTGGAACGACTGCGCTGCGCGCGAACAATCACGTTGACAAGTGCCTGCTTGATGGGCAAAATGCGGCCGCTCTCGCGTTCATCCCGCGCAAACATTGCGCGCGCATATCAACACAAGCAGACCAGAACACAATCCGAGCTTGGAGCGCGGCCCGCGCTGACGCGATGCTGTAATGCCGCGCGAGATGGGCGCCCGTGAAGCGAGGGGAGGAGGACGAAGGAAAAGGGAGGGGAATCAGGCAAAGGTAAGGGGGGTGAAAGAGGTACTGAGTACATCATGGGGATAAGAGCAATGACAGCAGGGTTCAAAATCTCTTGGTAAAACGTGGTGGCGTAACTACCCCGTGCCAGTGGGCGTTCGTACTCGTGGTGGTAGAATACATAGATGCTGCCCCGCGGGGCCCAGAACCGAACTGTGATGGGGTTGATCTTGATAGATATATGATGTCCGATATCTGATATGTTTATGTGTACACCTAAGTATATGCACATATACATACATATATATATATATATATATATGTCGGAGTAGGCCGGGAGGGGGGGGCTGGGCCGGTGCCGTACCCCCACATGGAGGTATTAGGGGGGGTCCCAGGGCTCCCGGGAATGCCCGGGCTCGCTCCCAAACACGCCACGACACGCCAAGAGGGCCCTAAAGATTGCCAAGACAATCCCAAGAGGCCCTGGACGCCGCAGATGGCTTCAGGACGGCCGACGACGCCACCAAAACGCCCCAAGAGCGCCTCCAGAGGCCCCCATCCAAAGGGCCCCAGAAGCCGAAAATCATACAAATTTCCCGATGGCTTTTGAAGCATATTTGCGCTCTCGCATGTTCCGCCTCCCCACGGTCCTGGACGGCGTCAGAGGCCCTTCAGATCGCTCCGAGACGGCCGAAGAAGCTTCCAAGAAAGCCCAGAGACGGCCCAGGAGGCTCTTCAGATAATTCAAGAGGGCCTCGAGAGCGCCCCGAGAGTGCCCCAAGAGCGACCCAAGAGGGCCCCAAGAGCGCGACATTTCAAGGTCTCTGGCATGAGAGGCTCCTAGGACGCCCCCGGAGGCCATCAAGAGGTTCCCAAGAAGCCCCGTGAGGCTCCCAAGAGGCCCTCCGGAAGCCCCAATAGGCGCCCAAGGGGCCACCAGGGCCTGGGGAAGCCCCCTGCGGGCCCCCAAGACACCTCGGTAAATCGTATTTCCCAGACAGCTTTCTGGGAACATGATTCCTTGGGTTTCCGTCCGCCGCCCCAATTATGTTTCCAACAGGCTTGCCGACAAGGTGAAAAGGGGCCCCTCGGTAAGCCCCCAGAAACCCCCTTCTTAAGAGAGCCGAACAAATCATGTTCCCGGAAAGCTTCCCGAGAACATGATTCTCGGGTCGCCGGCCTTTGCCCAAACCATGTTCCCTAAACGCCTGCCTGCCAGGAACAAAAAAAACGAGAGTCCCAAGCAACGCTACCTGCCGCCACGCTCGGAAACGCGTCAGGCCCCGAAGCCTCCAGAGGCGCCCAACGACACCCCAACAAATCATGCTCCCAGGAATTCTTCTGGGAACATGATTCCTCAGGCTTCCGCCCCCGGCCCCAAACATGCGTCCGAACATGCTTGCCGGGCAGCCCCGCAATGGGCCCTCATACGCGCCATCATGTTACCAGAAAGCTTTCCGATGCTATGAATCCTCAGGCTTCCGCTCCCCACACGCACCATCTGTCCCAAAGCGCCTGTCAAGCAGGACTCGCATGGGCCTTCAAGTACTTTCCTAGAAGCCCCACAAAATGCTGATAATGACGATGAGAATGACGAAGGTGACGAGGATGGCGATGGTGATGGTGATGCTTGTGATGATGCGATGGTGATGGTGATGATGATGATGATGATGATGATGATGATGATGATGATGATGATGATGATGAGGAGGAGGAGGAGGAGGAGGAGGAGGAGGAGGGGGAGGAGGATGACGTTGCGGAGGATAATGATGGTGTGGATGTTGATGCTCATGATGATGTGTAAATATACATACATACATACATACATACATACATACATACATACATACATACATACATACATACATACATACACACACATACATACATATATACATACATATATACATACATACATACATACATGCATGCATACATACATACATACATACATACATACATACATACATACATACACACACATTCATTCATTCATTCATTCATTCATTCATTCATACATTCATTAATCCATTCATTCATTCATACATACATACATGCATACATGCATACATACGTACGTACATACATACATACACACATACATGCATACATACAGGTATATCGGAGTAGGCCAGGGGGGGGGACGGTGCCTGCTCCTACCACAGGTGCCCGCCGGGGCTTGTGTGGGGGCGGCCAGAGCTCCCGAGGCGGCCCAGGCCCGGCACGAAACGGGCCACGACGACCAAGGGTCGACAACAAGTATGAGTCGGGGGCGGCAAAGAGGGGGGTGATGACTAGGGGGGGGTGGATATCATGGCGTGGGCCATGATATTTCCCCAGATTTCGTGGCGCCTCTTCTTATTTCATTACGTTCCTGGCCCCCCCGCTGGGCCGCGCACATGCCGCCGGTCATGATTTGCACCCCCCCCTCTTGGACACCCTCTCTTGGCCGCTCCCGAATGAGTGACCCTTCGGGTTTGGGCCCACCCCTTGCAATCGACGGCAACGCATACGCATCGCACCCTGCAGTTTGCATGGGTTACCCGGGGGGGAGCCAGAGGACCAGACGGCGCGATTTCCGGCCCAGGACCAGTCCCGAATCCCAGCCCACATCCCAAAACGTCTGGCTTGAATATCTTTGGATACTTGGGATATCTTTGAATATCATTGAATATGCTTTTCGAACCCATGGGGATCTTTATTATTGTAAGTCACCCAAAGATATTCAAACATATTCCAAGCTCTCGGGTGGGGACGGTTTGGGCCATGACGCCAGACCTGGTCAGACGTCATCGCGATGCAGACCGGCAGTGCCAGACCTCATCGCGGTGGTCCCCGGCAGCGTCTGTTTTCACAGCGCCTTCGAAGTGCCATTCGGGGCGCTCGAATTCAATCGGCGGAATTCTGCGGTTGCCCGTTGGCACGAAAAATCATTCGAGTGGCGCCCCGTCGATCGTTGATGCAGCGCAGCAGCGCTGGCTTGCGCGATTGCGGTGGGCCCACACAAGCGCCCCTGAAGCCGCGCACCACAGGTCACTCTATCCTAGGGTCACTCCTACGTGTAGTTGAAAGGGGTCCCGAGAGGGCCCAAGACGGTCCCAAAAGGGCCCGAAGCTGCCCCAGATGCCTTCAGGACGGCCGACGAGGACTTCAACGCGCTCCAGGACGGACCTAAGAGGCTCCCCAAGAGGGCCCTGGGAGGCGAAGTTCGCTCATTTCCCGAGGGTTCTTCAAGGATTTTGGCGTTCTCGTGTTTCCCACTTCCCAGCGCTCCCTCACGGCCCGGGAGGCCCTTCAGATCGCTCCAAGACGGCCCACGAGGCCGCGAAGAGGGCCCCATGACGGCTCAGGAGGCCCCCCAGACAACCCAATTGTGCCCCAAGAGCGCCCCAAGAGGGGGTCCAGAGGGGGGCCGCCGACCGATATTCCGAGGTCTCTGGCCCTGGGGGCCCCCAGAAGGCCCCCGGAGGCAACCAAGAGCAGGAGGCCCCCCAACACACCCCAAGAAATCATGTCCCCAGAAAGCTGTCTGAGCACATGGTTCATCATGGGCCCGAGAGTTCCCGGAGGCCCCCAAGGGCCCCCCAGGGAACGCCCAAGAGGCCCCCAAACACACCCCAAGAAATCATGTTCCCAGAAAGCCTTCAGGGACATGATTCATCATGGGCCCGAGAGTCTCCGGAGGCTCCGAAGTACCATCACGCTACCGGAGAGTTGTCTGGGAAGTTGATTTTGATTGGGACCATGACTGATCGCCTTCTCGCGGCCCTCCGCGGATCGTTTCCTACAAAGTTGCCCCAGGTGCCCTCTTGAACCGACGACGACAACGACGAAGACGACGAAACGACGAAGAATGGGACCACGATGGCGACGACGACGACGGCGACGACGACGACCACGGCGCGCCCCAAGAGGCGACGACAACATTACGACGACGACGACGACGACGACGACGGCGACGACGACGACGACGACGACGACGACGACGACGGCACGCCCCAACAGGCTCCCCAAGACGCCCCCCAAACCCCTGTTTCCAGAAGGCCTTTTGGGAACCCGAGTCATCTGGCCTCCGCCCCCTTGCTCAACAATCTTTCCCGAAAGCATTCTGGAATGCGGATTGACATGCGTGGACTGTGGTCCACTACTTCAGTGGAGCAGTGAACTCGTCAAGGCCTGGGGCCTGCCAGAACCTGAGCGCGCGCTCGCGATGATTCTAGTGTGTGTATATATATATATATATATATATATATATATACGTGTGCACTATCGCTATATGTTCCGTTCTGGTGGCTTTAGTTGGGAATGCGGAATTGGCGTGGCGCGAAGACTCCACTGTGTAGGAAAATCAAACCCAGGTTTGACGTTTCGTGTATCCCCACCAGCCTTTTCAAAAACGACGCCTGGGCGAGTTGCTGCGATCAGGGAGTCGTAGGAGCACGCAGTACATCAGAGGACGGGGACGGTTTTGGACGCGGCGGAGGACGGACACGGGAGAACAAGAGGAGCACGATACGGAGGTAGGAAGAATAACAATAACAAAAAACAATAACACAAAAAGAGACGGAGGAGGAGGAAGCGGAACCGGAAGAGGCGGGGGGAGAAGGCGAAGCAGGAGTCGGAAGAAAACGATAATGGATGAGGAAGGACATGACAACGACGACCGACGGCGACGACGACAGGAGTCAGCCATCCAAGCGGTTGCAGATTGTTCGCCATGAGAGCATCTTGGAGTCCTCTTGAGGCCATCGCGGGGCCCTCGGGAGGCCACTTTGGAAGCCCTTCAGGTCCTCTTGGGGCTCTGTTGAGGCCATATCGAGGCACTCCTCGGGCTCTCACAGGGCCCCCTGAGGCCGTTGGAGGCACTTTTGGAGCCGCCCTGGAGGCAATCGATCAAAGAATGCGGGATTCTTATCTTCGCCTCCACCGTCGGAGTCGGACAAATCGCGTGTTGGGGCCCTCTCGGGGCGCTCTTGGGGCACTTTTCGGCGCTCCTGCTGCTTCGAGGCCCCTTCTGGGCCTTTCTTGCGGCACTCTTGTGCCACCTTGGACCCGTATTGAGGCGTCAGGAGCCCATCGGAAATGAAAAACAAACAGAACGCAAACACCATTGAAACACACAACGTTTTGGACAGATGCTCGTTTCTCAAGGACCGTCTTGAGGCCCGGTGGCCACGCGGAGGTCTGAGAGCGGTCTTGGGGCCTCCCGGATGCACGGTGGATTCCATCCTGAGCCAGTTTTCTTCATGTGCCATCTTGGACGCCATGTTGGGGTATGTGGGGAGGCAGCCCTCCTGGAGCCATCTTGAGCAATCTTGGACGCTCTAACCCCTCGAGGGGCGCTTCGTCCAGACCAAGGGGGGCGGGGGAACGGGGGGGAGGGATGCGTTCCTTCCCGAATGGGAAAAGGGGGTTGGAATAACGAATCCTCTGAACCACTCACGCCCGAAAGCGCTGGTGGAGTTCGCATACGCTCCGACGAGTGGGAATGACAACGCGCTGTGGTTGTGCAGACATGCGAGGCAAATCGGCCAGGTCGATGGCAAACTCCGCCGGGTCCGCGACGGAGCCGGACAAAAGCCACGCAAAGCCACTGGAGTGGCTTTGCGCGGCACCTGAAGTGGCTTTGCGCGCCACCCGCGGCGCGGCACGGACCCAAACAGGCCAGTGACAAAGCCATCCAAAAGCCACGCAAAACCACCAGAGTGGTTTTGCGCGCCACCCGCGCCCATGAGCAAGAACTGCGTGAAATCTTACGCGTGCGTGACAAAATGGCTGCCCCTCCACGACTGGGGATTGCAATCCGAATGCGCTACCAAACGACACAGGCGAAGCCAAGCGCGCCCAAAGGGGATGGGGATGGGAGAAGAGGCGGCGAGCTCGGATGAAGGGGGCGAGGGAGGAGGGGGATAGGGAAGGAGGGGAGGTGAGAGAGGGAATATGGGAGGTGGATGTCCCGCATTGGGGAGGACAAGGGGAGGAGGAGAGTTCAGGGGAGGGGAAGAGGGCTGATAGGGGTGATCAGCGCGCCATGGGACAGGTCGTCAAGCAACCGCCTCGAAATGCCCGCCCGTGGATCTACAATCCCTCTGGTTGCCCATCCATCTCTGGCGCGGCTCATCCAGTCACAAGGGAGAATCAGTCGGTGCCGACTTGTTGTTGCTGCCTCCCCGCATGCATAATTATTATCTAACATCGTTCGGCAAGGCGCGGATCCTGCTTTCATTTATTTTGGGTCGCGCCGCTCCTATTGACCCTCCCCCTCTCCTCCTGTTCCTGGTGTTCATTCCCCCTCCCCGTTTGCCCCTTTATCCCACCAGCCCTTGAAGGCGCGATTGTTTTACATACTTGTTGCTGGAACCTCTCCTGTTCCCATTCGGGGAGGGGTTCACCACTCCCCCTCCTCCCTCCTCTTTGGCTTTGACGGGCACCAAGGGCAGCCCAGGATGATCTCCAAGATGGCGCATGGTAGCCCAAGATGGCCCATGATGGGATCCAGCATGCATCCAGGAGGCCGCAAGACCGCTCCACGGCGACTCCACGTGGCACCCGGAGCTTTTCCAAGGGGGGCCCGAGAGGACATCATAATTTGCACAAGCATTGCGTTTTTAGTGTTTTGTGTTTTCTCGCCATTCCGTTTCCGATTGGCTCTCGAGGTCTCAGCGTGGTTCCACGGTGACCCAAGACGGCGCCAACAGGGGGCCCAGGAGAGGCCGAATGCGGCCCCCGACGCGCCAAAGGAGCGTCCCAAGGGCGCCCCGAGAGGTGGTTTGTCGGTCTCGGACCGGAGGGGGCGCAATTAAGACCCCCCCCCCTTCTGATCGATGTCCTCCAAGGTGACCGGAAGAGGGCCCCCAAAGGCTTCCTAGAGGACCCCAGCAGAGCCCCCCTAACGCCCGAATGCTGTTTTCACAAAGCATCGAGGGGGCTCAAGAGGCATCCAAGATTGTATCCACAGCGCTCCACGATGGCCCTGAAAGACTTCCAAGACGCCCCCAGAGCGAACAAATTGTAAGAGCCCTCATGGTTGACTCCCGTTCGTTGTCGTCAGAATATTTCCTTTCTCGTCCATCCTCGTCCCTTTCCAGCTGCACCTTCTCCTCTTCCCCCCACTTCGTCCTCCGATTCCTCCTCCTTCCCCGCATCCTCCCCCTCCACTTTCTCATCATGCCTCCACCTTCGTCCTCCTCCTCCGCGCCCTCCTCCGTCCTTCTCGGGTTCTCGAGGTTCTCTATTACGATCCCCTTGTCAGATCAACGCGCCTGAACGTCGTATTTGGATGAGCTCCTGGGGATGCGCGAAACTTCCTGCATTCCTGTTTCCCCCCTCTCCCCTCCGCTCGTCCGCCTGCCCGTCGGGCTTGTGCTTGGTGTGTGGATCATTTGCGCCGACGCGCTTCGTCGGGGCTGCCTGATCCACGTAAGCCGTGCTAGCGGATCGTATGTGTGTTTGGGCAATCTTGCAAGCTTGGTTGTCGATCCGTCATCGAACCTGTATGCGCTAGGCCTGTTGTACCAGGCGTTGCCGATGATGCCCTCTGACGACGTCTGGCCTGGTCCGTGACAAAACCTTGGCGGTTGGCTCACCACCTCGGCCCAGCGGCCCAGGTCAGCGACGATTCAGACACAGGCCCGCCAAACGCACTCCTACACCCCTCTCCAGGCCCTGACAGCAGCTGGTGCATACATCGTTTCAAAATGCAGGTCGATAACTTCGAGGAAGTCCCAAGCGAACGCCCCACTCTGAAAGAGAGCCGTCCTCCCTGCAAGATTTTAAGGCGAATGCGCGCGGAGTTGAGGCGAGACTCCGTTCTGAACAGGTGCCGCTCTTCAGCCTCGTAGCTGCTGGGGATCTCAATCTTTAGGCCATAAGTGGTAAGGCAATATCAAGCAAACGCCCGGCCCGCCCTACCGACACGTCGGATGGTGCGACAGAGATGACTCATATACACAAGGGTGTAGACGGGAAACAGGAGCAGGGGTAGGACGACCTGGAGGGAGAAAGGGTATGAGGAGAGGCGGAGGAGGGAGGAGGAGGAATAGTTGAGGAGGAGGACTAGGGCGGAGGAATAATTGGACTTGCACGAGTTGGATCTCCTGGGGAGGGGCCAAAGCAGACGATGGAGGAGGGGGAGGAAGGATGGAATAAGGAGGACAATGAGGTTTCATTTTCCTGATGCTTGTTCGCAGGGCGGGCATCTTTGTGGTCTCGGGACGAAGCGTTGTGGAACGCAGAGCACAGATGAGGATGACGCGGGAGAGGTGGAACCAGCGAAATTGGAGGAACTGGAGGAGAACAGGAGGAGGAGGACGACGATGAGGAGGAGAAGAAAGGAGGAGGAGGAGGAGGAGCAGGAGGAGGAGGAGGAGGAGGGGAAGCAGTAGGAGGAATGGTGGAGGAGGAGGAGGAGGAGGAGGGGGGAAAGAGGAGGAGTTGTATGAGGAGGAGGAGGAGGAGGAGGAGGAGGAGGAGGAGGAGGAGGAGGAGGAGGAAGAGGGGGCTGGAGTAGGGGAAGGCGGCCGCGCTCTACGAGTACGTGGACCGCGGCGACGACGCGGGGATCTTGGGCGAGTGCCATAGGCGCAGCGAAGAACGACGACGAGACGACGGCGGCGGCGGCCAGAGGGGGTTGGAGCCGGCCGGGGGCTGAGGTGGCCAAACACTGGTTCCGGCCAGCAGACAGGAGGGAGGAAGGGGCCCCAAGGGGTCCCCTCATCGCCACGGCTGGACGCAGCCTGAACAACTTGTCGGTTTCGACCCTGGGAGGGGTCTGGGCACCGATTTTTATTGGATTTGCCCTTGTCCCGCCCTCTTGACCGACTTTCTCGGGGCTTTTCCAGCTCAGACCCCCCGGCCGGCTCTATGGGGATCATCTCTGGATTTAACGGGTCGTTCTGAAAAAGTAGTCATCTTCTGAGTTCCGCGCGTTGCAGCGGTAAGTTGTTTTTGCTTTCGTTCCGCGAACATTCGTCCTAAATTTTGCGTTCGGTGCATTGGCGGGGTGGGGCGGATCGTTTTCTAAATGCGTATCCGGCGTTAGCGCCACGAACATTCGTCTTCAATATTGCAGCAGCTATACGGATGGAGGACGTTAGCATCAGCGCCGCGCATATTCATGGTAAAAGCTTGCATCACGAATGTAAGCCCTTTTTGGTTAAAAAGGCTCGAAGTATGCATGTGCGATGTTTACATGGATTCCAGAGTGTCCATCATTGATTGTCGTTCGACGGGGTTCCAACGACAAGGTCCGACACGTAAGGATGGAGGAAGGTTCTTGTTCAAGGGGTGTGTGTGCCTCTCTCTTTCTCTCTCTCTCTCTCTGTCTTTCTCCCTCTCTCTCCCTCGCTGTCTCCCTTTCTCCCCCATCTCTCTCATGTTTGTTGTGTTCTCTCTTTCTCTCTCATAGCTCTCTCCCACTCCTGTTACGTATCTATGACGCTTTTTGGTGTATATCAACCGACATGTGTGTATAGGTGGACGCTTGCATATATCGTACACAAAGATACACAGGAGTACACAAGTAGAGTGTGTGTAAACGTACTACAACCATCGCGCGCGCTTCGCGCGCGCTTAGGTTCTAGCTGATCGAGTGCAGGCCGCATTGAGGCAACAAGGCGGCCGTGAATCATGAGGTCAACATTCTCTGTTTCCTCCTGCCTCTTCCTCATTCCTCCTCCGCTCTCATCGACGGGTAGACCGGTGATCTGTCGCCAAGCCATGGGCCAGGAACATGCAGCGCCACAGGGCCATGTTGCACTATGCTATGGAATGTCATGGTACATCATGCTACGCTATGAAGCGCAATGCCACGATTCAGAATGCAATGCAACAACATGTTATACTCTACAGTGCGCATTGCATGCCATGCAGTGCAATGCAATGAAATGCAATGCCCTGTTAGGAGCTGCTAGGCTAAAATAAACAGGACGACAGTAAGAACAACAGCGGGTGTATGATATGTGCATGATTTCTGTTCCCTGTTGCGCAGAGCAGTACGCGGCTGTTCGATTCATTTATGTGCATTCGAATGCCATAGCACGCCACGATGCGTCATGAGATGCAATGCCATGCTAGGCAATGTTACGTCATGTGCAGTGCTAGGCTCAGCTAGAGACTGCAATGCAATGAAATGCTATGGCATGCTGAACCATACTGTGATACGCACTGACACGGTTAGCTCTGTCGTGCTGTGCCATGTCATGTCATGCAACACTGCGATGCCACGATAGGCTAGGCGGTCCTGTGCTATGCACCAGTATGTTTTGGAGGCTTCTTGGGGGCCGTTTGGGGGGCTCTTGGGGCCCCTTGTCGGGCCTCTTTGGAGCCTTGTGGGGCCTCTGGGGGCATCGAGGGGACCTCTTGGGCTCTGTTGGGGACCTCTTGGGGCCTCCTGGGGGCCTCTTGGGGCGGAAGGCTCGAATTGTCGGTTCGTGTTCCCCCTCTTGGGGCCGTCTTGGGGCCCTCTTGGGCGATCTTGGGCGCCTCTTGGGCCGTCTTGGGGCACTCTTGGGCCGTCTTGGGACTCTCTTGCGCCGTTGTGGCGCCCTCTTTGGGTGCCTCATGGGCCGTCTTGAGCTGCTTTCTGGGGCTTCGTTGGCTGTCTTGGACCGTCGGAAGCACGAAACAGCGAGAACACAAAATTCCTTCAAGAACCCTTCGAAACAACCTACTAGTTTCGCCTCCTGAGTGCCTCGTGGGAGTCCTTTTGAGGGCATCTTGGCCGTCTTGAAGCCCTCTTGGGCTGTCTTCATCAAGCCATGCTGGACCAATTTTGAAACGCTCTTGTGCGGTCTTGGGCTCTCTTGGAGCGCTCTTGAGCCATCTTGGCGCCCTCTTGGACGTCTCTCGGGCCCTCTCGTCGCCCTCCTTCCCCTCCTTTGACGTGTTCTGGCACCCCCACCGGGTCCGAAACGGCCGGAAGACAAATCAGTGCAGTCCGGTAGGGAGTCCCGGGCCCCCCAAAGTGCACTGATTTTTCTTCCGGCCGTTTCGGGCCCGGCGGGGGGCGCCAAAAAACATCAAAGGCGGCCGAGAGACGTCCAAGAGGGCGCCAAGATGGTCCAAGAGCGCTCCAAGAGAGCCCAAGACCGCACAAGAGCGTTTCAAAATTGGTCCAGCATGGCTTGATGAAGACAGCCCAAGAGGGCTTCAAGACGGCCAAGATGCCCTCAAAAGGACTCCCACGAGGCACTCAGGAGGCGAAACTAGTAGGTTGTTTCGAAGGGTTCTTGAAGGGATTTTGTGCTCTCGCCGTTTCGTGCTTCCGACGGTCCAAGACAGCCAACGAAGCCCCAGAAAGCAGCTCAAGACGGCCCGTGAGGCACCCAAAGAGGGCGCCACAACGGCGCAAGAGAGTCCCAAGACGGCCCAAGAGTACCCCAAGACGGCCCAAGAGGCGCCCAAGATCGCCCAAGAGAACCCCAAGACGCCCCCAAGAGGGGGAACACGAACCGAGCCTTCCGCCCCAAGAGGCCTCCAGGAGGCCCCAAGAGGTCCCCAACAGAGCCCAAGAGGCCCCCTAGAGGCCCCACGAGGCCCCAGAGAGGCCTAAAAATACGCCCCACGAGCACTCCAAACGGCTCCCAAGAGGCCTCCAAAACTGCCTGCAAGAGGCCCCCGGGAAGCCTCCCACGAATTCCACACGAATTTCCGAGAGGCCTCTAATCCACAACCCAGGCACGGTGACAACGTGAACCGAGAACCCGAGATCTTCGCCCCAGGAGACCCCCAGGAGGGGTCAAGAGGTCCCCAAGAAGCTTGGCGACAGATCACCGGTCGACCGGTCGATGAGAGCGGAGGAGGAGGAATGAGGAAGAGGCAGGAGGAAGCAGAGAGTGTTGACCTCATTATTCATGACCGCTTTGTTGTCTCAATGCGGTCAGCATTCGACCAGCTAGAAGCTAGAACCTAAGCGCGCGCGAAGCGCTATGTATATGTGTGTATATGTATATGTATATGTATATGTATATGAATTTGGTATATATACATATATATATATACACATATGTATCTATATATATATATATGTATATATATACACAAATACATATACATATATACAAATTCATATATATATATATATATACCGATATCGATATATATATATATATATATATATATAAGAAAGAGAGAGAGAGAGAGAGAGAGGGCTTCGCCCTCTGCCGCCGGCCCCCCTGCTACTAGCGCGTGCGCCTACGTAGCGCCGTGGGTGCTTCTCGTGGCAGGCTTCTCGGCAGCGTCTGCGGGTGACTGTTGGAGCTTCTTGGAAGTTGTTTAGAGCCTCTCGGGGCATATTTGGGGTCTCTTGGTGGTCTGCTTGGGGCCTCTTGGGAGCCTCTTGGGAGCCTCTTGGGGCCTCTCGTGGCCTTCTTGGAGCCTCCTGGGGTCCTCTCGGGGCGGAAAGGTAGAGTTTTCGGTTCGCGGAGTCTCTTGGGCCTCTCTTGGGACCGTCTTAGGGCCTTTTCGGGCCGTTTGGGGCGCCTCTTGGACCGTCTTGGGGCCCTCTTCGGCCATCTTGGAGCCGTCTCGGGGAGCTTCTGGGGCCGTGGTGTGGCGATATTGGGAACCTCTTGGTCCGTCTAGGAGCGTCGGAAAGCCGAAAAGGCGAGAAGGCCAAACATTGTCAAATACGTTAGAATTGATGTTTGCTTCGTGGGGCCCTCCTGGGAGGCCTCTTGGAGGCCATTTGGGCCGTCTGGGGGCCATCGTGGGACATCTTGGGGTCATGTTGGGCCGTCTTGGGCTCCTGAGGCTCTCTCTGGAGCCTCTTCGGACAATCTTGGAGGCCTCTCGGGCCGTTCTGGCCGCGCGGTGGCGTCACCATGAAAATCCTGGGATGGCCCAGAGCAGCCAGGATTTGAGGTTCCCCCCCCTGTTGGCTGTTTGGTGGCGCGGCGGGCCCCCCGAGCAGACAGTAAGCATGAGGCAGGAGACAGGACTGGAGAGACAGCAGGCAAACAACAAACGACACATCACATGACAGCAGACTGCACACACCTTCGCAGCCTTGCGCCCCCGGATGGGGCCCGCGGATCTGCACATCTCTACGTGTCATCTGATTTGGACGTGCACATTACCGAAGACGCATTCGGGCAAGTCACCGCCGCCCCGTACCTTTTGGAAGCGCCTGTGTCTTGAAAGGTCGAGCGAAAGTGCGGCCACGCTAGTGGACCTGCGTGTTCCACCAGCCATTGGGGGACTGCAGGGGAAGGACCCTCTGGGGCCGTATCGGATCTCTTTCCAGTCCTTCTTGAGGGGCCTGCTGGGGCCCTCCCAGGAAGAGGAGGAGGAGGAGGAGGAGGAGGAGGAGGCGAAGGAGGAGGAGGAGGAGGATGAGGAGGCGGAGGCAGAGGAGGAGGAGGAAGAGGAGGAGTAGGGCGCTTTGGAGCCATCTGGCGCCTTCGGGTGCCATCCTGAGGGCCTCTCTGGTCACTTGCGGACCTTTAGGGTCCCTTTGGGGGCCCTCTTGAGCCGCCTTGGTGCAGTCTTAGAGTCCTTTGGGGGGCCGTTTATGCCAACATGGGGGCCTCTTGGGCGGCCTTGGACTTCCTTGAGACTTACGATTGACTAGGCGAGAGTTCAGCAATGCTTGAAACGTGATGGCTTTGCCTTTCGAAGCGCTCCTCGGACTTTTTGCAGCCTTCTTTGGGGCCGCCTTGAGGCCACCGTGGACCCTCTTGGAGGCACATTGAGCCTACTTGGAGGCAACGTTGTACATCTTGGGCCGACTCGATGGCAACCAGTGCCCTCTTGGAGTCCGTCTCGGAGCCATGTTGGATGGAAATGCCTACGTGATGCTGCGTTTGCGCAGGGCCAGCGGGATGGGCTGAAGCCCAGGAGGAAAGTGTTTTCGAAAGGGCCAGGAAAGAGCTACAGACCTCATTACGCCAACACCCCTCCGCAAGCTACCGGGGCGGCGGATGACGGAAAGCGCGCGTTAGCGTGCGGTCCGTTAGTCGGAAGAAATTGGACTTGGGGGAGTTCGAGGGGGGTGGCATCGCGAGCCCCGGATCGAATTGCCCTCCCGCCTCGTTTTTTATCGAGTAGGACTGCCTTCGGGGCTTAAAAAAAGCGTTTCGCTCGAGACATCATCGGAGAACGCTTCTTGGGCGCTTCTTGGGCCGTCTTAGGCGCCTAAGACAGCCCAAGAAGCGGCCAAGACGGCGCCCAAGACGGCCCAAAACGGCCCAAGAAGCGCCCAAGACGGCCCAAGAGCGCTCCAAGAGAGCCCAAGACCGCCCCAGGCGGCCCCAAGACGTCCCAAGAGGCCTCCACGACGCCCCAGGAGGCGCCCACGAGGCGTCCCAAGAGGGCCCCAAGAGGCCAAAATCATTGATTTTCTTAAGGGAAACGTGCATGTTTAGCATATACGGCTTTTCGCCTTTCATGGCGTTGAAGACGGTCCAAGAGGCCCCCAAGACCGCCCCAAGACGGCCCAAGATGTTCCCAAGAGGCCCCCAAAATAGCCCAAGAGGGCGGCAAGACGGGCCAAGAGGCGTCCAAGATTGTCCAAGAGGCCCCCAAGAGCGCCCCAAGAAGGCCCAAGAGGCCCCCAAGAAGGCCCCAAAACGGCCTAAGAGGGCGCCAAGACGGCCCAAGAGGCGCCAAGACTGCCCAAGACGGCCCCAGGACGGCCCCAAGAAGGCCCCAAGAGGCCCCCAAGAGAGCCTAAAGACGGCCAGGCAGCCTAGTCCCTTCACCCCCGCAGCCCAGAAGCTCCCAGGAGGCCCCAGAGGCCCCGAAAAACCCAAAGAGGCACCCAAGAGGCCCCCCAAGAGCCCCCCAAGAGGCCCAAAATACTCCCAAAGGCTCTTAGCACCGCGGCTCCCAAGAGCGAGCGGTGACGTAATCGAGCTGATAAGACCAAAGCTCCCAACAGAGAGCTGCGGCGTAATAAGTTCTTGACGCCAGGGCACAGGGACGGGCGGCAACGCGTGGACAACGAGCGGTCCACGCAAGGACAACGCGGGGTTTCTGGAAAGCTGGCAGCCCAAACGCGGAAAACGCAACGCGACCCGACCGCCCCCTCCAAAACAAGAAACGCGCTCAAAGAAAACTCCGCGACTCTCCGATGCTGAGATAGGACAAGAAAGAGGGGAAGGGAGTCAATAAGAGGTGTAAGAGCGGACGAGCCAGCGATCTCGTGCGCTCTGAAAGTAAGTGCGCTTTCCGTCCCCGTGCCAAGCAGGTCTAGTGGCCTTCGGCCCGTCCCGCCAGGTGCCTAGATCGTGGGCAAGATGCATCTTTGCACCTTTTCGATGTTTCTTCGAGGCATCTTCAAGGGCCTCTTGGAGCCTCCCAGTTGGCCTCTGAGAGGCCTCTCCGGGGCGCTTCGGAGGCTTCCTGGGGACCTCGGAGCACCCCTGGGTACGGACTGGGGGTGTTCGAGGGCCTCTTGGAGGAGTGGTTTCAATGGCTTTTGCCTTGGGGCTCTCCCCGAGGCCCTCCAAGAGGACCCCAAGAGAGCCCAGTACGGCTCCTTTGCGGTTACCGACGGTGCCTCAGCCTGTTGAGCGTAGTTTGGAAGGTTCTGAGGTGACGTCGGTGTAGGTGTGGGGCAGGTTCAGCTTCCCCACGGGCCCACGGGGGTGCGCCCCGTCCCATCCTCAACACCAAAACGTCCATGCCGAGATGAAGCATTACACCTTCGTGCTGTGTCTTTGATGGTCGGGATGGGAGGTCGGATCTGGGCCCCGTGGGCCGGGGAGAGGGCGGACTGTGAGTGAGGAAGAGGAGAGGGGTCGGGAGGGGAGGGCCAAAGTCGGACGGGGCCAGGACGAGGACCAATCCGTTCCGCCGCGTTCGGAAGTGCTCTGAGAATGCCGCGACGCCCGATACAGCCTCCAGAGCCGCCGGATCTCAGAGAGTCTCGATTCATCCTCACCCGATAATATCCTGGTCCTGGCGGCCCCGTCTTACACAGGGAGGGGAGCTTGTTGGGTTAGGAGAGGCACGTTGACGGAGGTGGCGGCGGGGCGA
>CAUYUJ010020627.1:631109-666109 GCA_963575745.1 Prorocentrum cordatum | reverse complement strand
TGTCTCTGTGTCTCTGTGTGTCTCTGTGTGTCTCTGTGTGTCTCTGTGTGTCTCTGTGTGTCTCTGTGTCTCCCTGTGTGTCTCTGTGTGTCTCTGTGTGTCTCTGTGTGCCTCGTTGTGTCTTTGTCTGTCTCTGTGTTCTCTGTGTGTCTCTGTGTGTCTCTGTGTGTCTCTGTGTCTGCGTGTCTGTGTTTCTGTGTGTCTCTGTGTCTGTGTGTCTGTTTGTTTGTGTGTCTGTGTGTCTTTGTATATATATATACACGTATGTCTGTGTGTCTGTGTGTCCGTGTGTCTGTGCGTCCGTGTGTCTGTGTGTCTGTGCCTGTGCCTGTGCCGGTGCCTGTGCCTGTGCCTGTGCCGGTTCCAGTGCCTGTGCCGGTGCCTGTGCCTGTGCCTGTATCTGTGCCTGTGCCAGTGCTTGTGCCTGTGCCTGTACCTGTGCCTATGCCTTTGCCTGTGCCTGTGATTGTCCCTGTGTCTGTGCAGTGGGGACCCATGCCAAGAAACACCCTGCTTGCCTCCAGGGTGCCCTGGGTTTCTTGGATTTCGATGGTTATGCGATGGAAAGCGTGACGTCCCCACACCAACAATCGATGGACGTCCTGGGGTCTCAGGGTTGGATCTCTTGTGGAAGGTTTCTTGTGGATCGGCCCCCACTGTGCGTAGGAAAGTGGCAGTGCTGCTTCGGCGCGGCGCGTGCTGCGTCTTCGCCGCGCCCATCGGAAGGGCTGCCGCTCTCGCCACATTGCGCTGCCCTCGTGTCGTTTCCCCTTCGCCAGGGCGCTGGAGGCGGGACCGCGCGCGAGCATCCTGCGCTCATTGGGTACGGACGCGCTCCAGTCCAAGTATCAAGTGTTGCCACAGACGGTTCTCACGTTGTGGGAAGGAGGGTGGAAATGGACGGGCCCGCTGGCTCGTTCGATATGGCTGACTTGGTATCCCTATTACTCATCCCTGCTGTCCCCCTCCCCCTCGTCCCCCATGTCATCATCCGGGTAGGGACGTTCTTGTCATCGATTCATCCCTTCTCCATCCATCCTCGTCCTCTCCTCCCTCGCCCTCACCCCGTCTGTCCTCCCCCTATCTAGCCCCAATGGGTTCCGCAACCAGAGAGGTGGGGCTGGTTCGCATTAGGCAGAGGAACCTGCAGCACATCATGGCGGTGGGAACCTGCGGCAACAGGACTTCGGACAGGGGCATATCTTGTCATCGGCCATCCCACCATCACTCCCTCATGCCGTTCCTCCCTGTATTCCTCCTCCTTATCGCATGCCCATATAGCGAATCCCCATCTTTCTATGATTCCCCCTGTTCTCTTCAACTGCATCCCCGTTCCCTCTTCGTCATTGACTGCCTCTCCTTTCCTCATCAACAGGTTCCTCCTCATCAGTTCCCTCCTCCTCACAAGCCTCCTCTTCCTCACTCAGCATAGTTGTCCTCTTCCTCCGTCGTTCCTTCCTCCCCTCCATCTCCTCCTCCCATCTGCATATGCACACATTCATTCCTTTGAGCATCGCACTTCTTTCTCCTCCACATATTCCGCCTCCCCCCTCCATCCTCCTTCATTGTCTCCCTTCTTTCTCGTCGTCCTCCTCCTCCTCCGCCTCCTCGATGAGCACATCCCTTCTTTTCCCGGTCAGTTCTCTACTTGCGCTCCTCATTCGTGTATGATTCGTCCGAAACGTCTCTACCTCTCTTCCCTCCTCCTGCCACGTCTACATACGCATGCTGTCATACTTGTCCTCCTCGTCATCCTCCGTCTCCTGTGCCTGCTTCCTGCCTCCCCCCCATCCCACTTTATATTTCACCATCCCCCTCCTCCTCCTCTTCCTCCTCCTCCTCCTCCTCCTCCTCTTCCCCAACCTTCTCTCCCCCCTCCTGAATTAAGCCTCGCTGGTCGCGATACATGTTGGTGCAAGCCCCTTAAATGTTTCTACGTTTTCTCTCGCCCCCCTCCTCCTGATGCTCGTCTTCCTCCCTGCCGCGCTCCTCATATTGAGCCTCATTCCCCTCTACCTCCTACTCATCCTCCCCGTCCTCCTTCCCTCCTCTCCCCATTCCACTCCTCATGTCCATCCACAGGCCACGGATTCCTTCAGAAGCGAGTTCGCTTGCGATGTACAAGCATTTGTTCGCCTCAGAAGTTAGGCTCCGCTGGCCCAGCTGACACGCCTTCTGGAATCGTGCGTCCCTGCCTTCCCCCCCCCCCAGGAGTATCATGCTCTCGGCGGCGCTCGCCCTCGTCCTCCGCGGGGAGGCCAGGGCCAGTGCGATCCTCGAGCAGGCGAAGGAGGGCGACCCCACGCCCAGGGAGGAGGAGGAGGAGGAGGAGGAGCAGCAGGAGGAGGAGAAGGAGGAGGAGGAGCAGGAACAGGAGCAGGAGCGAGGACGGAAAGAGGAGATAGGGATGAGAGGAGGAGGAGGAAGAGGAGGAGGAGGAGGTGATGATGATGTTGCTGCTGCTGCTGCTGCTGATGATGATGATGATGATGATGATGATGATGATGATGGTGATGATGATGATGATGATGATGGTGATGATGATGATGATGATGATGATGATGATGATGATGATGGTGATGACCAGCCTATCCAGAAACGATGCCCAGGGGAGTTGAGGTGATCAGGGAAGTCGGGGAGCATGCAGAAAAACAAAGGGCGGGGGAAGCTGTCACGTACCCCAAGAGGGGGAGGATGGAGAAGGAATCCTCGTCGGAGGGGGAGGGGGAGGAAGAGGAGGAGGAGGAGGAGGAGGAGGAGGAGGAGGAGGAGGAGGAGGAGAAGGAGGATGTGGAGGAGGGAGAGGACGAGGAGGACGAGAAGGAGGAGACGGAGCAGAGGGAGGAGAAGGAGGAGAAGGAGGAGAAGGAGGAGGAGGAAGAGGTGGATGAGAAATTGAAGAGGACGGCGAACCGAAGAGCCAGAAGCGTCTTAAATGCATTTCGGAGATCTTCTTGAGGCTTCTTGGGGGTCTCTTGGGAGCCTCTTGGAGGCCTCTTGGGCGCCTCTTGGGGCCGTCTGGGCGCCTCTTGGGGCGCTCTTGGGGCGCTCTTGGGGGCTGTAGGGGCGCTCTTGGGGCCATCTTGGAGGAGATCGATCGACGAAGGGGGGTTCCCTAATTAGCCTCCCCCCTCAGGAGCTCCAAACATCGCCTCTTGGGGCGCTCTTGGGGCGCTCTTGGAGCGCTCTTGGGCGCTCTTGGGGCCGTTTTGGGGCTCTCTTGGCCCTCTTGTGGGGCCCTCTTGGGCCATCTTGGAGCCATCTTGAGGCCTTGGATGGCCATCGGAAGCGAAACAGGGAGAAAGCAAAAAACATTGATTTTCCTAAGGTTTTGGGACGATGTTGGCCTCTTCGGGGCCTCATTGGGGAGCTCTTTGGCCACTTGGAGCCGTCTTGGGGCCGTCTCTGGGCCTCTTGGAACCATCTTAGGAGCCATCTCGAGCGATCTTGCGCTATCTTGAGCCATCTTGGAGCTCATCTTGGGCTCTCTGACGCGCTCTTGAAGCCATCTTGGGGCCAAAAGAGCCGTCCGACCGCTCGGGGAACCCTCCGTCCAGGTCCAGGGGAGGGGGTAGGGGGAGGGGTAAACCTCTCCCCAAGGGGGAAGAGGGAGGGGTGGAAGAGGATCTGTTCTAGACCACCTACGCCCAGAGGGCTGGTGGGATTAAGACGCCAGGGGGCCGCGGCGGCCCTCAGAGGGTTACCAGGATTAGTGGAACGAACAATGACATAGACATAAAAAAACTCGGGGGTCCGCGCAGATTTCTCGGCTCGGCGCTGGGGCCCCCTGGCGGCGCCTCCGGCGCCGCCCCTGGCGCGCTCGAGGGGGGTCCAGCGCGGAGCCAAGCAATCCGCGCGAACCTCCGAGTTTCTATGTTTGTGTAAGGTTTCGTTCCCCTACCTCAGAGGGTTTGCCGCCAGGATGGGCTCGACTTCGCAAGCCCGCGATGTCGGCAAGCTGGCAGCCGCAGCCGCCAGCAAGGCCCAGCAGCACACCACCTTCGGCGGGAGCCTGACACGCGACCACCTGCAAGCACGTCGCCATTGAGGCCCCCGCTGGCGCGCCCCAACTGGAGTACCTTTGGGCGCCGGGCGATCCGTTCCCGACTCGGAGCAGAGGCTCTGGAGGGCACAGTGGAACCCCTCGCCAAGAAACACGCTGCATGCCTCCAGGGTGCCCAGGGTTTCTTAGGTTCCGATGGTTTTGCTACGGAGAGTGCGACGTTCCCACGCCAAAAATCCATGGACGTCCTGGAGTCTCAGGGTCGGGTTTCTTGTGGAAGGTTTCTTCTGGTCGAGCTCCCACTGTATTCCGCCATCGCAGCACCTCTTTCAGCTGCCGCCCACCTTTCTCGCCTCCTGGCCGGCCCACTCCAGCCAACAGCACCAGGGGGCAGCGCAGTGCGACCTCTGGAATGCTCCCCTTCCGCCCATACGGTAATTTCGAGTCGTGTTGACCGGCGGCGACTCCGCCAGCGGCGTTCAACGTTGAAACACGCGGGCGACTCAGAATCTGCCCGGACGTGGGTACTCTTGAAGCTTGCACGGGTGAACCGCCAAATCCTCAGAACACGCTTCTCTCAACAGTAGTGATGTGGTGTTTCTTGTGTTTCTGCCCGTGGCCACGACCCCTGAGGCCACCTTGCAAGCGGAGAGGAGAGGGATAGCCTGCTCAAACAATCTTTCCAGCGACGTGGATGCGGCGAGCGGCCGCCAGGGCGAAAGCGTTTTGCCGGGGAGCAGTGCTGGACTGCAGAAACCAGAAGGGGGTATCCTGTACAAAGCGACTGTTTGCATCAAGCATCCCGCTTTCTGGTTTTGGGCGTGCTCGGCGTTCCCGAAACCAGGGGGAACAATTATTTACATTCCGGTTAATGTTGACACGTTGCCTCCACCCCTCTCGGGTTTTGGGTTGCTGTGTGGGCACGTCCTCGCATGGCCTTGTGCATTCAGTTAGCTCCAACAATTGTTTTGCGTCCTCTTTCTCACTGTGGTAGTTTCCTTCTCCTTGCTGGCCCCGCTCGCGCATCGCTGCCCGAAAGGCCGATCGCGCTGCCCATGTTCAGCCAACGCAAGCCTGGGATACCGCTGCCGGCCGCAGCGCGTCCGCATTGCCAGCACTGCCTCGCGCCACGGGACACGGGGCAGCCGCGCGCCCGATACGCCGCGTGCTGACGAGGAGGGTCACCACCTACCAAACCACCCCAACCCAACACGAAGGCCTCAATTTGCCCTCCATTTCCGGGGGGTGGGGGTCGGGGAACATTGAGAAAACACCTATGAAGCCCGCACCCCCCCCAACCCCGAATTCGGGTTTTCGGGTTGGGTTGGGGTGGTCTGGTAGGTAGTCAGAGGGGAGTTGACAGCAAGGCAGGCTAAGATTACGGGAGGGGGATCTGCGCCCCCACCTTCAGCACGTTTTTTGTATGGGAGAATGCCGCGCCACGGACGACCCCTCTTCAACGACGCCTCGCGCAGTTGGAGGGGGCTCATGCGTTTCTTGGCGGTCCCTGTCGTGTCTCTCTTTCCCCTCCCCCACCTCGTGTCTTCGGCCCCCCCCCCTCCGTTGGCGATCTGTTGCCGTCCTCTTCGAAAGTTCGACGCCACAGCGGCCCATTTTCAAGATCAGACCCTCCTTGCCCAACTGCGTACTGAGCCGAGGGCTTCGACCACTCCCAGTGGCACAGTCCGCAAATTGCAGATGATCGCAGGAGGAGGCGGGGGGGAGGTGGAGGAGGAAAGGGGGGGATAATGAGAAGGACGACGGCGACGGCGACGACGACGAAATATCGGAGGTGGAGGAAAAGGTAAGTATTGACACGGTGGACAAGAATGTGGAGATGGAATTGGCTGTGGTGGTGGGGGGGAGGAGGAGAAGGTATTAGAGCAGCCGGAGGTAGAGGAAGAGGTAGAGGAATGCAAGGCGGAGCAGGACGTGTAGGATAGGGTCAAGGTGGAGGGCGTGGAAATGGAGGAGGTGGTGGTGGACGAGGAGGGGATGGAGGGCGAGGAGTGGGCGTTTGCGAAGGAGTGCGACGTCGCACTCGAGAAGGTGCTCGGCAGACTCTTCGGCCGGCTGACCTCGCAGCAGGGCGGCTCGCAGTGGCGGGCAGCCAGAGGGGGCTCCAGGTCCCCCCTCGGTCACTCTCTCTTTCCTTCGCCATCCTCCCCACACGTCTCCTATAGTTCCACCCCCCTATCTCCAAGAGTATGTGCTCAAAGGCATGGGCCATACACAGCTGTGACAAAAGTTTCATCAGTTTGCCATGGCGAAGATACGTAGATCCCATCCCTGTTGAGACTCCTACCATCACATGATGCTGGCATCATTCGGCGTAGTTTCCGATCCGCCTGATGTTTAGAACTCTGTTGACCCAGAACCAGATCGGTAACTACTCCGCGCCACACCCTATGAGGTATCGAGCGGATTGCGCCCGCGCGCGGAGTAGTTGCAGCATTTGTTCTCCGAGTCATCCCGCCCTGATGCGTTGTTAGCGAAGGCAGATTAAAGGACACTCACTTGCGTCACGGTGATGTAACGCGCGCTATGGCACCCTACCCCCCCTCCTCAGGCCCCCCCCCTCCATGTCGGGACGCCCCGCCTCCGCCCTTCAGTGCGCCCCCGGCACTGGTGCAGCGCACGCGGGCCACCGCAGCCTCCTAGCAGAATGTTTGGCGGTCTGAGCGCCCGCGTTGCATATGCGGGTAGCTGTGGTGCTCGCAGGCTCTAGCAATTAGTGTTCGCAAGCTATTGCATTGTTCGCAGGCTGTTGCGGTGCTCGCAGGCTGTCACCGGTTTGCTGCCCCTGCTCGCGGACACGCTGCCAGCGCTCCCAGGCTATTGTGGCACTGGCACTTGCGGGGTCTGGCCTTTTTGCATACACGTGTGGCGCTCACGAAATATCGTTGTACGGCGGGTCTGGCTTCCGTGGCCAACTGGCGGTCGGAAGCACGGCGTGGTGCTCGCAAGCACGCTGTAGTGGTCATAGTCGGGGCTGGACAGAACCCCCACCCTGACACGTCGATTAGTGAATTGTCCGTTTTCGGTTCTCGAGAGGGCGCCGCGGCCGTCATTTTCCAGGCTTACGCCCTCCAGGTTTGGGCCCCAGGTCGTTGTCACTAAACCACGTTTTGCTAAAGGGGGCTCTGTCCATCCCCGGCATAGGCTATTGGCGTGCTCCTCGTCGCCAGAGGCGCTGGCGCCGGCTGCGGCCCCCGACTGAGCCCCCCCACATCAGGCGGGCACCCACGGCACCCCCGACTGCACAAAAAAAAAAATTGCACAAAAAAACACAGGATTGCACAAAAAAACCCACAAAAAAAAAAAAAAACAGGATTGCACAAAAAAACCCAGGATTGCACCAAAAAACCAGGGTTTTTTTGTGCAAACCCAGGGTTTTTTTTGTGAAATCCAGGGTTTTTTTTGGTTTTTTTGGTTTTTTTGTGCGTTCCCCCATATCAGGCGCGGATCCCCGGTTTTCCCCGGCATCCCCCAGACCCTGCCCAGACCCCCCTGGGGAATCAGGATGCTCTCTCTTTTGACCCCACTAGAAACCCATCAGTCGTCGCTGTTCGGTAAAAATGCGAGAGCTGCCCGGATTGAGGGCGGGTCGTTTTCAAAATGTGGTTCTCGCCGTAGCGCCGCGCACATTCGCTTTAAATTGTTGCAAGAGTTTCACAGATTGAGGGCGGATCGTTTTCAAAATGTGGCTCTCGCCTGAGCGCCGCGCATATGGGTTTTAAACATTAATCGTCGATTCCCCAGAAAATATGGGAAAATATGGGAAGTGGGGGAGAAAACAGAAACCCAGAAAATATCAGAAAATATGGGGAATCCTGTTATTTGTGTGTATTTATTTGTGTGTCCCAGGGCCCCTTCAAGTTTCACGGCTTCCCATGATCAACGTACCAGAAATTATGTCTTGGCAGGATTCAGGATTATGCGGGTGCAACAGTTATGTTGATTCGCGGTGGTGAAGTCCCAAAAATTGTGCTCTGGCACGATTCCGGATCGTGCGGACGCAGCAGTCAGGTTGATACGTGGCGTTGAAATCCCGAAAACAATGTTTGGGCCGGCGTCAGGATCTTCAAACGGTTGTCCTCCAACGAGGCAGTTCCCTCAATGGAAATGAACCGATGTAGGGGCGCATGAAGAGAGAGCTTGGAGGGAGGGTTAATTCCAGCATCGTCGATGACTATTAGGTTTACACTGGTCCTCCTCCTCCTCCTCCTCCTCCTCCTCCTCCTCCTCCTCCTCTGCCTCCTCCTCCTCCTCTGCCTCCTCCTCCTCCTCGCCCCTCCCCCCCCCAGGGAGCCCAGCGGCGGCAGGCGACACCACGACGCAGGCGCGCGCGACGGAGGCGCGGCGGCGGCGGCCGCGCGCCGCCGCGCGCCGCGGCCGCGGCCGCCTCCACCGCGCGCCACCGCGTCGCCGCGGCCACCGCCTCCCGCCACGACGACGACGTGCGGCGACGGCGACGATGACGGCGGCGACGACCGCGACGGTGGCGGCGTCGGCGGCGGCGCTCGCGCTTTGTTCGCCGGGAGCTCGGACTCTCTCGATTCTTCTTGGCGCGAGGCCCAGGCCCTCGCAGTGTTTGCATGGCAGGCCCGGGCTCGCGCGGGTTTCTCACAGGAGGCTGGAACTCCTGTGGCTCCTGCTCCGGTCCCGGCCCCAGGCCCGCCGCGGCAGCGATTGGGAACGGGAGGGGGCGAGGAGGAGGGACGCAGGGAGCACGGAGGTCGGGGCACGCAGCGCCACCGATAGCACCGATGGGGGCCGCAGCGCATTCGCATTCCGAAGGGGGGGGAGAAGGCCATTCTTCCTTCATGATGTGGCAGTTTTTACTCGCACTACACGCGGAGGGGGGGGCATTGGCAAATAATTGCGTCGGACAGCGACTTGTGGTCCCAATTGGACGATGGTTATGTGCACCGTACAAGCAGAAACAGGTCTACCCTCGACTGCATGAGCGGCGCCCTGGCGCCCACTCCCAGCCCCGCGCGCGGCCGCCCCCTTTGTCCGCATCCACGCGTTCGCCAGCCACCTTATGGCATCCACTCGCCAGCCCGCCGACGTCGGCACTTGGCTCGTTCCGTTGATTACTCCAGCCCAGTCCCACCTGCCTTGCCCACGCGCATCACATCCCTACCTCCGCGCCCATCCGCATTCCGCTCCTGCCGTTATGATCGTCGTGGGCTCTTACAGAGGGAGGTGCAGAACATTGACCAAACCACATCCCAAACTAGGTTTTGGAATAGGGTTTGAACTACATACCGACCAAGATTGGGAGTCCCAAACTAGGGCCCCAAGTACACGCAAAACTACCTCCGACGTAACATTCCCAACATACATATACACTCTAGCACTACGGTTGATACAATTCCAGCACCGCATATACGCGCCGAAACACAACATCGTAACTACTATCCTCTACTCTTCTTGTCAAACTATTATATCATCTAGTGCCCAGAAGCTTCCATACATAATATTAAATGTTGCATGCCTCGCGTTACCATGGGTCTGCTCTCGAAAATCCCCCGCTCTTCCTCCGACTACTCTGGGCCTCGCCCCCCTGAACACTCATAGAAATTTCGTGGCGTCCCTCTTCTATATACCTATTCCCTCATCATCGCTGCCGTCGCGTAGGAGGTAGGTATCAGGAGGAGGAGGAGGTAGGCAGGAGGAGGTACGCATCAGGATTAGGAGGAGGTAGGTAGGTATCAGGAGGGACGGCAAGGAGTAGATATCAGGAGGTAGGTCGGTATCACGAGAAGGGACAGGGAGTAGGAGGAGGTAGGAGGTAGGAGTAGGAGTAGGTAGCCAGGAGTGGGAGGAGGTAGGTAGGTAGCATCAGGAGGTAGATAGGTCTCACGAGAGGGGACAGGGAGTAGGATGAGGCAGGTATCAGGAGGGGCGGCACAGAGAATGGGGACGACAAAGATGTGAATGAGGAGATAGAAGAGGAAATAACGGGCCCACCCCCTCCTGTTCACATCCCGCGTCCCTGCCCAGGGCAGATAGAGACGACCAAGCAGTATCCTGCACGTATGCTTTACCATGTTCCTCTGTGCCCCCCCCTGTTCCATCCTCCATCATTGTGCTTATACCTCCTCATTGGCCCCTTTCCGTGCTCACTCCCTTCAGTAGTTCCTATCCTTGGCCTTGACCCCTCTCTTCATGATGGTAATCCCCGTCCTCTTCCGCTCCATCGCCCGCTCCACCGCGTCATGGCCAGCCGTGATGGCTCATGGAGGGCCCAGCGCCCCCTGAAGGCCTTTTGGCCGGCCCCGCAGGGGGGCATTTGCCCGACGCAGACGGTTGGGCAGGAGTCGGACCCCCGATCTCAGACGACGAAGACGGTTGGGCAGGAGTCGACGTCCCGATCTCAGACGACGACGGTTGGGCAGGAGTCAGCGTCCCGATCTCCGACGACGGTTGGGCCGCCGAAGGCGTCCCGATCTCAGACGGTGGGGGCTCCTGCGCTTTCGAGCGCGTCGATGTGTTCGCCGATGGGTTAGCCGCTCATGCCATCGAGTGCGCCGCGAGCCAGAAGAAACGGAGCTACATATTTCGAGTGTGCATGCCCCTCGCCAAGCGGACGTGCCGAGAATTCAGACGAGCACGCTCCGAAGCACGACGGCCAGCAGCAGTGGCACCAGCATTGGCCTTGGAAGATTACGGTGACTCAGAACAGCCTGGTCCACCAGCATTGGCCTTGGAAGATTACGATGATGACGTAAACCAGCACGGTCCAGCAGAGCATGACGACGCACCACAGCACGATCGAGACATTCAACTTGTGCCCCGTGAATACGAATCACCATTATCGAATGACCAGTTCAACATTGCACAGTGCGTGGAGCAGATCAACGCGATTGCGTCATGTAGGCCAGATTTGAAGCATATCACTAGCACAAAAGATTTCACGGCATGTCAATACTGGACTAAAGATAATACGAAGGTGCTCCCTTGGACTGATGAGTGCGATCGGCTCGGGATGTCCAGAGTTCAAGCAGAAAAGTTGCCCATGGCGACAGCATGTGCTTCGACTCTTTTACACTGGAGGGATGCAAATGTCATGTGCGGGCGATTGGTCGAGGAAGCTAAACACCAAGGTTGTGAACCAGTTCTTTGGACAGCGATGGTTCGATACGATGAAACGCCGATGGAGATGCGCTTGACAGACTCGGAGAAGCTGAAGAGATCTGGTGGTGATGGTTCGGCAATCGTCCAGATGGAGCACAATCGAAATGAACTTGCAGTTATCAGTTGTACGTGCAAATCAACGTATGTTGCGAAGATCTTGAATACGGAGAGGTGTTATTCTATGTTGTTCCGATCCCCATCGGGGTCACATTTCGCAATACATATTCCATTCGAAACACCAGTGCAATCTTTGAGCAGGACAACGGGCGAGGTGATGTACGACGCAGTCTGTCAAAGCAAACCAAGCATGGGTGACATACCGCATCAGTTCTCTAGGAGGCAGCGTGTCGTTACAACAGATGGTGTTGGAGAGATCCGCCGATCAGAAAGAAACTTGGACAGAATACTTGGTGACTCCAGCAGCATTTTAAAGATTCTGTGCGAAGTACACATCATATATGGGTGGTATTCAAAGATCTTCACGCCTATCAAGAGTCACACGGACAGTATGGTGCACGCGGCCAGGGCCCTCTTCGGCGGGGATGGCATGAGATCGTTCCGAGCGCATTTGAGAAATATTATCTCGCATAGTTTGGTATATCGTGCAGACGCTAAGCCTTCCTACGTCGACCTTCGGATGAATAAGCAACTCTTGGATGCATGCTTGGAACCACGTTCGGGGCACAATAAGTTGAGGCGCACCGTGATCATATCTTTGGCCAGCGGTTGCTGGGCAAACAGGTGCTCGCAGTGTAATTAAGATTGTGTGCCACTTCGTCCTGCAGCCTCCTCTGCGCATGCTCCTGCGGGGGCTGGGGCGCGCCGCCCCATTCGTCGCCGTTTTGGTTGGCCCTTAGCCCGGGGTCCCCGAGTTCCCGAAACCTTCGGTTCAACAGGAGAGTTTGTGTATTTGTGGCCGGAGAGAAGGCTGCAGCGTTGGCGTGGCGCATCGGCTTACAGTGCGACACAGGCGCGTGGTGGAGCATTGCTGTGATGGGTGTTGCGGCTCTCGAGAAGAGTGCGTCACCAAGTTTGTCACGATGTTTGTCGCATGTACCTCCGCGACAGACCCGAAAGCGCGGCCGTCATCGAGGTGGACTGGGTTCGAGGACGCGGTTGACTGGACGGGGCTGCTGGGCTGCATCCACGGGCTCCTGACGAGGACGTTCGCGGCGTGGTCGGGCTCCAAGGGCCACGAAGTGCCCGACCACATCGGTGACGTCAAGGTGCCTCAGTTCGACGGCGACGCCGACGGCGTGCAGGCCATGGGCGGCCACGGCGACCTCCCAGACCCAGAAGCAGCTCAGGAACAACATGGAGGTGGAGGTGGAGGGCCTGCTGACCCAGCTGATCCTGCGAAGGCCGACGACAAGCGCACGGCTGAGGCAAAGCATGTTTCCGAGGGGCGGAAGTGGTTATTGGAAGATAGCCCTCTCGGTATGCTTGTGACGATACGGAGGCTGTTGCTACCGATGCTTGGGATAATGGGGCGATACCTGGACCGAGCTGGGGAGAAGCAGCAGAAACGCGTCGAGACTCAGAAGCTCTATCGTATGAATACTGGTGTTGGCCGCGATGGGTCATTGGACGAATGTCCTCTCATCGTAGCTTGTTCGCTTGTATTCGAGGATGAGGTTTTCGACCAGCTTGAGAAGTTGGCACATCATGAAGACCTTTGGGAAGCAATGCCTCGAGTATGCTGGACGTCTGCCATGTCTTCACGCATCTTTTGCATGTTGAGCCAGGTCGGCTGCTTGTGCAATGAGTTGCGCACCCTTCACGCTGGATATCCTTTCAAAGTATTCCGTCTGCTATTGGAGCCTGAGGTAGCCGAGGAGATCGAGGATGATTGCGCAGATCTTAAAGATAAGTGGAGCCAAGCGCTCATTGACAAGTATCTCCCATCGCCTCAAGGATTGCTGAGCCCCGATTGCCTTGTTGAGCTTCGACACACTGCTGCGATTACCAAGGTGGAGACGTGCAGCATAGAGGCGAGCGACGCCGCCATACGTAGGAGCTTGGTTGCACTCGGAGTGCAAACCCATCGCATGCACATCCGCAGGCTGTCCGCCCAGCGGACGTGTCAGAGTCATCGCAGGCACCAGCGTGAACTTCGGGCTGGCTGGATTCGGAACGTTCGGAAACACCAAACCAAGGATGGCGATGCCAAGAACAGCACCAGCAAGTCTGAGACTGGGGCTGAGAAGACTTGTTTCCGCGGAGGGGCTTGGCGGCTCTTCGTCAGACGCGAGTCGCTTGGCAAACGTGGGCTCCAAGACATGTCAGAACTTTCTCGGCGTTACAGGGGGCTCAGCGGTGAAGATAAACAACAGCTCGTGCAGGAATGCCGCATTGCGGCGCGCGCTGCAAAGGCAGGGAATGCATATCCTTTTGGCGAGAATTCCAAACGGTCTTCCAGGAGGGTGCAGAGAGCAAGGAAAGCAACGGAAATCGACTTGAGGATCGCTGCCAAGAGGTTGGAAAGGGACATGGCTGAGATCGACGGCGGCGGCGGCGACAACAAGTTTGAGATAGCGCCAGCAAGGGCGCTTGACGATCACCAGCCTTCAAACTCATTGAGCACCATCGCCGACCTGCGTCGAGAGATGCAGCTGGAGAGGGAGTGCGCCACCGCCGAGAGGCGCACATATGATGACGAAATTGTCGCCTGGTGCAATGGTGACGGAAAAGTGCGCATGGAGGAGCATTTCGCTGGCATGACCTCGACGATGGCGCGGCTGAACGAGTTTATCCCGAAAGTCCCACTACCAGGTGGCGTTCAACATTATGAGTGGAAGCCAATTAATATTTCGGATCGCGTGACGCGGGCGCTGTCCATCGAAAATTGCAGGGCCGTCACAGACACGATCCACGTGCTTTCTGATATGTGGGGCAGCATGCATGAGACCATCGACCACTTCGCGAAGCCTGATTGGGACGAGGACGATCATGCTAAACCAGACTGCAAGATTGCTGGGATGTGCATATGTTGCGGACCTGGCATCGAGGTGGGGGTCTTTGTTGCTAAGTTGAACGTTGCCCTGAAGCGGGCCTGTCCAGTCGGCCCCATTCGAAAAAAAGTTGCAACCTGGCAAGATCACCATCGCCCTCATCGGCCAGCGTCGGCCACCTGAGGACCACGATGTCGGCGATATGGACCTTCAGTCAACTGGTTTCGTTCGAGGCCTCGCCGTTGAGAAGATACTCTGGCACCACATTGGGTCTCAAAGCCTCAGCCCATGGCGGACTGGCGTTCAACTTCTTTCCTGCCTCGATCAAGTCGGCGAGTGGCCAGTCCCTTCCCGCGCCCCCTTCGCGAGCAGGCTCAAGTTCAAGACGGCCTGGCAAGCCTTTGCAGACTTTGATCGTGAACTGCGGTGGTGCGTGTGTGCATACGAAGTGAAGTTCGACTCAATGCCAGTGGGGTCCTTCATCCCAAACGCCGTGGACGCTGCAGTCTTGGAGACTCTCGCAGAGGACGGTCTTCCACTGTGCCATCTGGCATGGAAGCCTGCTTGGGCGAACGTGCGTAAGAAGAAGCAGAGGGCGCCCAAAGCTAAGCAGTTCGAATCTGGATGGGGCGACGTCGGCTTGCTCGACGACCCAGACACGGCTACGACGGCGGCCCCGATGAGGATCCAGAGGGCGAGGATGACGACGCAGAGGGCTGCAACGACGGCGATGATCCTGGAGCATGTGGTGGTGGTGACGTTGTTGAGCCTCCTGGTGGCGAAGGCGGCGGAGGTGGCCATGTGGACGTCGTTGGCGGCGGCGACGACTTAGGGCGCCCGAACACGCCCAGCTGCAGCCCACTGCGCTGGGAAGGTGATTCGAAAATGCACCATTCAAGTTTTATCCACCTCACTCCTCCCCACCTCCTCCTCCTCCTCCTCGTCCTCCTATGTCCTCCTTCTCCCTCTTCGTACGCCCTCCGAGTCCTTCTCACCATCTCCCTTCGCCCCGTCCTAGAAATATGGTGTGCTAGGTGCGCAACCAGGTGCATTTTCGAAACGTCTTTCCAGCCAGTGTTCTGTAGTGGGTGCCTGCGGTCTCGCAGGTGCTGTGGAGGACGCGCATGGGCTACCGATCCCGTTGCCACTTGGGGGAGTCATCGACGATCCTGAGCCTGTCCCGAGTTCAAGTTCATCCAGCAGTGGATGTTCGAGTAGTTGTGATCTTGGCGGCATCGTCGACTGCAGTGGAGGTTCCGACGGCGCTAGTGGCCATGGCGGGGAAAGTTCGGAGACCGAAGCGGAGAAGCTCACAACTGAACCGGAGGATCCACCGCCACCACTTCCCTTGCCTGGAGGAGATGATGAAGGCCCCAAGCCTAGCGGAGGTGCAAGTGGCAGTGGCGGAGGTGGCGGTGGTGGCGGTGGGGGCGGCGGTGGACCTCACCACCCTGCTGACTTGGACATTGTTCTGCCCCATGGCCGCTTGGTGTACAATCCATTGAGGCATGAGATGATTGCCTATTGCACTGACCACCGCCATGGTGCTGGTTCGAAGTGCTGCAGGCACCGCACGTGCAACTCAGGTGTGCGTGCTCAACAGGGCCGTCCTGTCGGAGCACTCCTGTGTTTTCTGGAGTGCCACGGTGATTACGCCACGGGTGCCGAGCACAAGACGGCGAATGGGTGGGATAAAGCAGCCCGCCGTGGGGCACGCCACGCATTTCGTTTGCTTGGCCCTCGAGCGTTGGCTCTTCTGGCCAAGGAGAGGCCACCGAGGGGTGATGAAGACAGCGAGCCAGATCATTGCCCATAGTCATTTTGATTTGCAATGTTGGGCGTGCTTCGCTGTCTGTGATATTTACCGTGCATGTGTACAATTAGCGTTGGTATGGAAAAGCACAATGCAATATTTGTTCATCACGACGATTGTTTCTTGGCAATGTCTTTGCGTTACTTTCGAAGGTTGCGCCATTCCGCCGGCCCCTACTCCGAAAGGGTTGCGCCGTTCCGCCGACCCCTGAGCCTGCCCCTGGGTTGTCCCCCCCAACTTGGATGATATCGAGGCTTCCGCCAGTGCCGACCCCGTAGGTGATTGCAACGATGTTGAATGAAACGCTTCGCGTACTATAGCGTCGAAGGTCGATTGTGCTTCGGTGAGGCGCAGTTGTCATTACACCGAGGGTTTCTAGCCATGTTATCTTGGCTAGGGTTGCAATTGTAAGCGTGCTGCGGCCGTGCGCCCTAAGATAAATGCGGCCGTGGTCGCAATAATGTTAGCACAGGGCTGTTCTAAGTATATGAGCGGGTACCAACATAACTTTCCATGCCTTCTAGGGCTTACCAAACATAAACAACCGAGCGCGGCACGCGCGCGCAAGCATACTAAGGACCTGCCCCTTGCGAAGCGCACCGTTCTTACCATCACTGATGCGAATCATCGCTGGGGGGGTGCAATGCAGAGGCTGTGCGATCCTATGATATCGGGGCCAGACGGTATCAGAAGGACCTTAATCTGTTTTAGCCCCATGGGGTCCTCATATCGCGGGGCTTCTGGGTGCCACGTCGTTGCGGCATTATGGCGTTAGGGCGTTGGGGTTTGAGGCCCCGAGGGTGTTACGCCATTCGTGTCCGAAGGCGTTAAGTGGTACGGTTATTGCGTTGCTGGCTTTGGGTCATAGGGCCCGAGGGCCTTGCGGTGTCAGGGCCTTGGTGTCTTTCGGCATTCGGGAAGTATTGCACCGTTGCGTTATGGTAATATGGTATTCGTGCTATTTGGCCTTCGGGTGTTCTGGTGGTCGGGCGCTAGGGAGGTGATGTCTTAACGCTTTGGTTCTAGAGTTTCAGGGCCTGAGCGGTTCGCAAATTTCTGGGTGGGGAAGTTGCCACGGCGTTGCAAAGTCTCAGAGTGCCAGCGCCCCAGTGTGTGATGAGGGGCTCGAACATTAGGCTTTCAAGCTATCGGGGTGGTCGGGTGCATTGGCGTTATGATGTCAGAGCGTTCGGGCATTCGGATCTCATGGTGTTCGGGATTGAATGCTGCCTGTGCTTCAGGGGCTCAGGGGTTTGGTGTCGCAATAAGTTGGGGCCTTCGTGTGCTAGAACGGCATGGCTTCAGCGCCTTAAAGTCTTAGGGTAGTCGGGCTGCATGGCCTTACGGCGCGCGGGCTTAAAGGTTTTATGTGCTTCGGCGTCTTATGGTACTTTGGGTCCCCAGAGCCTTCGGTGGAGCTCCCTATGGGGCCACGAAGCGTGTGATGGGGTGTGCCGACACGGGTGCCGTGGGAGCGTGCGGACGCAGCCGCTGGGGCCTTCGGTGGGGTTCCAAGTTGGGCCACGGGACGCGTGGGTGGTGTGCCGAAATGGGCGCGGCGGGCGCTTGCGAACGCAGCAAGTGGGGCATCCGGTAAGGCCCCGCATGGGGCCACGACACGTGTGAATGGTGTGCCGAAATGTGCGCGGTTGGCGCATGCGGGCGCAGCCGTTGGAGCCTTCGGTGGGCCCCCCCATGGGGCCACGAAGCGCACGGGTGGCGTGCCGACATGGGTGCGGTGAGCGCATGCGAACGCAGCCGCGGAGGCGTTCGGTGAAGCTCCTGGCGGGGCAGCGAAATATGCCAATAATGTGCCGCCATGGGTGCGGTGGGAGTATGCCAACGCAGCACTTGGGGCCTTCGGTGGAGCCCACTTGTGTGGCCACGAAGCGTGTGAGGGGTGCGCCGAAATGGGTGCGGTGGGCGCGATCGAACGCAGCCACTGAGGCATTTTGGTGGAGCTCCCCAATGGGGCCACGAAGCGTTGAAAGGGTGTGCCGACAAGAATACGGCTGGCGCATGCGAGCGCAACAACTGGGGCATTCGGTGGAGCTCCGTACGGGGCCACGAAACGTGTGAGGGATGTGCCGAAATGGGTGCGGTGGGCGCGCGCGGGCGCCGCCATTGGGGCCTTCGATGGAGCCCCCTTATGGGGCCACAGAACGTGGGGTGGGGTGGGTGGGCGCCGACATGCACGCGGCGGGCGCATGCGAAATGCGAACGCAGCCGCGGGGGCCATCGGTGGAGCCCCCTATGGGGCCACGAAGCGTGTGCGGGGTGTGCTGGCATGGGTGCGGTGGGCGCACGCGAACGCAGCCATTGGGGCCTTCGGTTGAGTTCCGCATGGGGCCGCGAAGCGTGCAGCGGGGTGCGTCGACGCGGGCGTCGTGGGCGCATGCGAACGCAGCCGTTGGGGCCTTCGGCGGGGCTCCTTATGAGGCTACGAAGCGTGTGCGGGGTGTGCCGACATGGGTGCGGCGGGCGCACGCGAACGCAACCACTGAAGCCTTTCGGTTGAAATCATTACGGGCCATCAAACGTGTGATGGGGTGTGCCGACATGGGTGCTGCGGGCGCATGCGGGCGCAGCCGTTGTGGCCTTCGGTGGAGCCCACTATGGGGCCACGACGCGCGTGGGCGGTGTGCCAACATGAGCGCGGTAGGCGCATGCGAACGCAGCTGCTGGGACGTTCGGTGGGGCTCTCTATGGGGCCGCGAAGCGTGTGAGGGGTGTGCCGAGGGTATTACTGTGAGCGCATGCGAATGCTGCCACTGGGACCTTCGGTGGAGCTCCCCGCGGGGCCACGAAGCGCATGAGTGGTGTGCCGACATGGGTGCGGTGAGCGCGTGCGAGCGCAGCCGCTGAGGCCATCGGTTGTGCTTCTTATGGGGCCGCGAAGCATGTGGCGGGTGTGCCGAAATTGGTGCGGCGGGCGCGTGCGAACGCTGCCGCTGGGGCCTTCGGTGGGGCTCCCTTTTGGGCCGCGGAACGTGTGAGGGTTGTGCCGAAATGGGTGCGGTGGACGCATGCGAACGCTGCCGTTGGGGCATTCGGTGGGGTTCCCTGCGGGGCCTCGAAGCGCGTGAGGGGCGCGCCGAAGCGGTTGGCAAGCGGAGCGAGCAGAGGTAGCGGGGGGGAGGGGCGGGAGGAGTGATACAGGGGGCGATGTCTCTTGAAAACGAGGACCCAACACCGCATGGTGTCTGGGGAATGCGCGGCCAACAAACCCGCTTATATCTATGAGTAGATAGTGCAACGCTCATGCAACAAAACAACTTGTCATAACACCGTGCAGGGTTTTGGTGTCCTGAATCCCTTGGAGGAGCTGGAAAGTTCCCGCGGTTTCGACCAGGAGACGCCCACCTAGCGTTCAATGCGTGACTCGCGTAGGCTCAGGGGCCGTACATTCACATGAGGTTATAAGCGTCTGGCTGGGACCACTGAAGGTGAGAGGGGGGCGGGGGGGGGGGGGCGGGGGCGCGAGCGCCTGAGCGGACGGAGTCTTCGGGCGTGGATTTACGCGCGTGCCGCATGCGTGCAAACGCGCGAAATTGGGCTGGGGGCTGGCGGGTGTACATTGTTGGTTCAAGTTAGAGGGGTGGCGCGCCCGCGCTTGGGATCAATGTTTGTAGGGTCTCGCGCTGGTGCGTAGCGCATCGTAAGTGAAGGCGCGCCTTGATGTCTGACAATTGCCGACGCCCAATGTACACACTCGCACGCACCAATTTCGGCACGCCCCTCGCATGGTGCGTGGCCCCAAAAGGGGCTCCACCGAACTGCCCCGTTGGCTGCGTCCGCACGCGCCCACGGCACCCGTGTCGGCACACCCCATCGCACGCTTCGTGGCCCCATAGGGAGCTCCACCGAAGGCCGCAGCGGTTGCATTCGCATGCGCCCGCAGCATCTATGTCGGCACACCCCATCACACGTTTCACTGCCCGATATGAAGCGCAACCGAAAGCCCCAACGGTTGCGTTCGCATGCGCCCGCCGCACTCATGTCGACACACCCCTCACACGCTCCGTGGCACCATCTATTTCCGTCGCAGTCGTCCAACTTGCTTTGCGGCATTCGCAACTGCAAATGGTTGGGCCCACCGCCAGGATAATTTTGTTTTCGGTCTTCGGATGTATTGGTAATACGCAGGTCTTATGAGAATGTGGCCTCAGGGTGCTAGGGTATTGTGATACTGGGGCCTTTGCATCTTAGGGTCGCATGGTATGACGGCCTCAGGGTCCTAGGTCATGACTGTCTTATGGCTCCAGGGTATTCTGGCATGCGGGTCCTGGAGGTCATGGGCGCCAGGGTCTGGCAGTTGTTTGTTTTTGGTGGTGGGGCGGGGCGTTTCGGTCGCAGGAAATTCGGGTGTCAGCGCCATCGTGCCTGGCGGCCTGGGCGCCTTCAGATGTTACGGTCTGGTTGGGCTGGGGCCATGGCGCGTTGAGGTCTCATCGCCTTATGGCGCTGAGGTCTTCAGGGTCTTGGCGCACGAGGGCCTCAGGGCCCATGGCCTCATGGTTCCGAAGCCTTCTGGCCTTAGCGCCTTAGGGTATCAGTGTGTGTGTGTGCGTGTGTTGGCCGTGCTGCCTTGCTGTGTTAGGGACCGAGGGCGGCGGGGCAATGCCGATGCGCGAAGCGCGCGCTCGGCGGCGCGCAGCGGCCCCGCGTTGCCCCGAGCCGCGTCGGCCCCGAACGCGGGCAGCTCTATATAGGTTCCTCTGGGGCCGATCTTTGGCCAGCCGCCAACATGCGATTCGGCGGTACGCAGCCGATGAGGCCCCAGCGCTGGGCGCGAGTGATGGGGCCCTAGCGCGCGGAGGTCGGGGCGAAGGGCGCGGCGCTCGCAAAGCCGAGGGTCGCGGCAATGGCGTGGCCCAACTTCGCCACCTGCAAGCGTTTCGGCGAAGCGTCAGCACACGTGTCGGCTCAACCTCCATCACTGGCGATTTTTTTCACCGCCTGCATACGCTTCGGCCGCGTCTGCAAACGTTTCGACATTGATCGTGCGGGTTGCGCAGCGGGGTCACTCGGTCTGCGCGCGCATGCGCCCGTCTCTATGTATTGGCTGCTCGGCCTCTTGAGCCGCGTCTGCGCATGAGGGCGCTTCGGTCAATCATCGGCAGGCGCGCCGACATCTGCGGGCGCGTCGGCCACGCATCCACGAAGTCGCGCGGTATTTTGCCAAGGGCGCGCAAGCGCCCGATATCTGGCCGATCGCCGCGCGCTGCGTGAGATCGCCCCCCCTTGCGCGCGACGCAAATATGAAAGCGCTAGGCCGCGCGCACCTGGTTGGAGGCAGCAGGACCACTTGCCCATCGCCGAGCACTGCGGGGCCCGCCGACGAAGGCTAATGGCGCGCGCGCCCAATCCCGCGAGTGCGCGCGCGCTGCCAGCGCGTCGTTCCGAGTGCTCCGTCAGCCGCGGACCCGTGAAGAATGCGGCCGCCCGCCGCCGCAAGGGCGCGCTGCGTCTCGGCATCGGCGCGGGCGCGTTGCAAGACACATGCGGCAGCAATTGCGCGGGTGGTCGCGCGGCGTAGCGCTTGGTGCGTGCGCGTTTGCAGCGCGCTCGCGCTGCGCTGGCTATCGGCGAGAAGACCTGGCGCTCGCTCGCCGCGTTGTCATAGAGGTCGCGCACCAGCTGCGCGCCGGCGAGGCCGACCAGGATCCGTGGGAGCACCAGGGCCGACAACAGAGGCGAGCGATGCGGCACCACTTCGATTACCATTGCGCGTAGCTGGGCATCGCGGCGCGGTCGTCGCTGTGATGGGCGGGGCCTGCCGCGCGCAGTGGCGGCGCGGTGTCGACGTGCGTCGGGGCGCGCGGGGGCGCATGGTTGGAGTGCGAATCGAGCGCCGCTCCCGCTGGTGAGGTAACATCGCCCCTGGTACCTTTCGTCGGCGGATTCGCCGAGGTATCTTAGGCTGGACACGTACTTTGGAAGGTACCCTGGGGGGGTACCTCGGGGATGTACTTGGACAAGGGAGGTACTTTGGGATGTACCCACGGTATGTACTTTTCACACTCGACGGTACTTGCGTAGGTACTTTCCAGGCCCGACGGTACTTGGGGAGGTACCTGGGGAGGTACCTGGGTAGGTACTTCAAAATCGTAGGTACTTCGGTAGGTACCTTGGGAGGTACCCAGGGAGGTACCTCGCGCATGTACTTTCCAGGCCCGACGGTACTTGCGCATGTACTTTCCAGGCCCGACGGTACTTGCGTAGGTACTTTCCAGGTCCGACGGTACCTGCGTAGGTACTTTCCAGGCCCGACGGTACCTGGGGAGGTACCTGGGGAGGTACCTGGGGAGGTACCTCGGGGCTGTATGTTTTAGGTAGGTACTTTGGGATGTACTTTCAGCGCCCGACGGTAGTTTGGTATGTAACCTCGGTATGTACTTTCCGAGTCCGACGGTAGTTTGGGAGGTACTTGGGGAGGTATTTGGGGAGGTACCTGTGCATGTACTCCAAGCGGTGAGGTATTTCTGGGTGTACCCTATCATGAATCGGCAGCGCAAGGGGTATTGCGTTGGGCCCGCTGGGATCTGCCTCGGGCACCAGCTCCTTGCACAAGAGGTAGGGGCTCGGGGAGCGGCCGTGCTAGAATTCAGCGCAGTCCGTCTAGCCCCGCCACCTCGCCGTTCACGCACCATTCGGTCGCCGCTTACGCATGCGACCCCTCTCACGCCAGCAGGTTTTCGCGCCGCCGACGCCACCTCGCGCGCTGGTGTTTTCCATTGGCATGAACCAGCTTAATACAGTTCCGCGCCTCCCGAAGGCTGTTTTTTGCGATATACCTCAGCCCCCACCTCTGAGGATCCGTTTTCCTTCGCGATCCCCACCCCACCCCCCCCCCGCGCGCACGCACACGCACCGCACCCGATTGTTCGTTGTTTTCCTACCCCCCCCGTCCGCCCCCACTCCCGAGGGCGCGTTCTTTCGCAATATACACTCCACGCTTCCGATGCGTCGTTGGCGCTTGCCTGCCGCATTTCTAACCCTGATGGTCGCGACCGCGCGCGGGTGCGCGAGTCGGGGGAGGGGGGGGGGGGGGGCGCGGGCTGGCGTAGAGCGCTGCGGATTCGGGCGGGCGGCGTCGGCGGCCCTGGCCGCGTCGAGATGCGTCTGGGCGCGTTGGTCGGGGCCACTGCAAAGTGCCTGGCCCGCGAGGCTAATGTCTGTCACCGCTGGCTGAATAGCAATAGCCCGCAGTGGCTGGCGCGAACGCAATCGCGCTAGCGCTGGCTGGCGCAACCGCGGGCCAAGCCTTTCAAACAGCGATCGCTGCTGCGCGGGCGCAATGCAAACCCATGTGCGCTCGGATGTTTCGGGCTAGCGCTGAGGTAACGCGACGCATTTGCCGCGCGGCTTCGGCCCGCGGGGAATCCCGAGGGGGGGTGCGGGGAGTGGGCTGGACACCCCTCCCCCAACAAATACGCTGTGCGCTGGCGGCGGCGTAGAATTGCACGCGGCTTCGCGCCTCTGGCACCAACGCGGGCGATCGGGGCTCTTGGCCGAACGCTCTCGGGTCGGGCCGCGCGCCCAAGGGCGCGGGTCGCGACGTGCGTGACCTTCTGTTTCTTGGACAGGGTGGTGGGCTACAATCGTTCGGGGTCGGGCCTGGCGCGCCAATCGCACGCTGCAGCTTGTCGGCGTAGCTAGCGCAGGCGCAGCAGCCTTGACGCCAAGCCAACGGGCTTGGACCTCGGCCCCGAAGAACTCGGACGAGGGTGGGCAGCGCGCGCTGCCATGTGCCCAAGGATACCCGCAGCGCCCCCCTTTTCAAAGTCGAGCGCAGCAGGGCGCCGCGACGCGCGCGGTCGGCGCGGGGGCAGGGCCAATCTCCGATCACCAAAACTTCGGTTCCGACGGCTGCGGGCGCCATGGGCGAAGTACCAAGCCTGGTGCACGCGGCTTCGGGTTTTGAGCGCAAGCTGGGTGGACGGGCGGCGCGGGTCGGGCGCAATCGCGACAGTGGGCTCGCGGGGCAGCGCGGGGGCGCGGGGCCGATGACAGCGATCCTCGGGCCCAGCGCGTGGGACCAAGAGAGATTCATGTGCAACGAATGCCAGACAGACTCCGCTTTCTCGGCTCTTCGATTCGGGCAGCGCTCCTCTGGTCTGCGACCGCTGGGCAGGGCTGCGCGCCACGGCACGTGGCGATGAGGCATGGTTTCGCGGGCGCGTTGGCATTCGGATATACGCTTCAACATGCTTCAGCGCTTGGTGCCTGGAGTTTGCAATCAAATGCGAACAAGTGGCGCAACTATCAATGCGTGGCGCCCGCCGCTTGATGATTCGGACAACTGCCGCGCACCGAGCGCTGAAGCATGTGAAACATATAGCCGAACGCCAACGCGCCCGCGAAACCATGCCAAGCCGCCACGTGCCATGGCGCATGAGGCTTGCTGCCCAGGGGCCTTGGCGCCAACGCCCCGCGGGCAGACGCTTTACAGCCGCGGGCTCGGCCGCGGAGGCCGCGTCTGGCGCCGCAGCGCCAACGCCGTGGTCGTCGGGCAGGAAAAGCCACAGTGCCGCGGGCTGCGGGCTCGGGCCCGATGCGCGGGCTCGACGCCGAGCGCCCGCGCCCCCGACCTGGGGGCTGGGGCCGGGGGGCGCAAGCCAGCGCGAGACCGCTGGCTCCGAGACAAGTGCCCGCAGCCGCGGGTGCGATGCCAGCGATGGAGGCCAGCGGCCGAACGCCGACTGCGCATGGCCGCGCGCTTGGCGCTCGCGCCGCGGCGTCGCGGGAGGGGGGCCTGGGCGCGAGGAAACGCAGCCGTAGCTGCGGCCCAGGAGACAAGGGCCACTCTCTTACAGCGGCTGCACTGGGCCAACCACAGGGGTGCTGCCTCGGCGCATTGGGTTTGTACCCGCTGGGCACGAAGCGGCAGCGCAATGCTTGCCGCTGTGCTTTCGGGCGCGCGGCGCGGCGCGCGCGGGGACGGGGGGAAGGGGAGGGGGGGCGGTGCCCGAGGGCGCCATGGTCGGGCCAGGCATGGTAAGGCGCTGCTTCAGGCGCGTGGCCGCGGGCAGTTAGGCGCGGGGCTGGAAGCGCGGGCTGCTGAGGCGCTATATTTGGGCATGGGGCCCAAAGGTTCGCGCGCTTCGCCCGCGACCGCGCGCTGGCGCGCGCGCGCGCTCGCGCGCGCGCGCCCTGGCCCTGCAACGGCATCGGCGCCGCGTGGACAGCGGCGCGGCGCGTCGGGCGACGCAATAGAATTACGCGGCGAGCGGCCCAGCCATGCGCAGTTGTGAGTGCCGCAACGCAAGTTGGACCAATGATCGGGAACCATATGTGAAAGCCGCGGAATGTGCGAAGGGCATATCGACGCGGGCGCTGTCGCCGCATGCGAGCGCAGCCGCTGAAACCCTCGGCGGGACCCCCTTATGATGCCACGAAGCGTGTGAGGGGTGTGCCGACATGGGCGCGGCGGGCGCATGCGAGCGCAACAACTGAGGCCTTCGGTGGAGCTCCCTGCGGGGCCGCGAAACGTGTGAGGATGCAGGAACAGGCGCGGTGGGCGCATGCGAACGCAGCCGCTGAGGCCTTCGGTGGAGTCACTTTCGGGGCCACAAGCTGTGCGCGAGGGGTGTGCCGACGCTTGTGCGGTGGGCGCATGCGGGCGCAGCCGCTGGGGTCGTCGTTGGGGATCCTTGTGGAGCCAAGAAGCGTGCGAGAGGGGTGCCGACATGGGCGCGGCGGGCGCATGCGAGCGTCGCGACAGGGGCATTCTGCGGAGCTCACCATGAGGCCACAGAGCGTATGATGGGCGTGCCGAAAGTATTGCGGGGGCGCATGCGAACGCAACAGTTTGGGCCTTCGGTGGTGCTCCCTGTGGGGCAACGAAACGTGTGAGGAGTGTACCGAAAAGGGCGCGGTGGGCGCATGCGAACGCAACCGCTGGGGCCTTCGGTTGTGCTTCGTATGGGGCCACGAAACGTGTGCGCGGTGTGCCGACAGGTGTGCGGTGGGCGCATGCGAACGCTGCCACTGGGGCCTTCGGTGGTGTTCCCTAGCGTGCCACGGGGCGTGTGGGGGGTGTGCCGAAATGGGCGCGGTGGGCGCGTGCGAACGCTGCCGCTGGGGCCTTCGGTGAAGCTTATTGAGGGGCCGCGGAACGCGTGGGGGACGTGCTGAGATGGGCGCGGCGGGCGCATGCGAGCGCAGCCACTGAGGCCTTCGGTGGAGCTCCCGATGAGGCCATCATGCGTGTGGGGGTGTGCCGAAAATGGTGCAGCGTGCGCATGCGAACGCAGCCACTGGGGCCTTCGGTGTAGCCCCTATGGAGCCAGGACGCGTGTGAGGGTGCGCCGACATGGGCGCGGTGGGCGCATGCGAACGCAGCCATTGTGGCCGTCGGTGGAGCCCCCTACGTGGCCACGAAGCGCGCGCGCGGCATGCCGACATGGGTGCGGCGGGCGCATGCGAACGCAGCCATTGTGGCCTTCGGCGGTGGTCCCTCGGGGGCAACGAAACGCGTGAGGTGCGTGCCAAAGATATTGCGGTGGGCGCATGCGAACGCAGCCACTCGGGCCTTCGGTGAAGCTCCCTGCGGGGCAACGAAACGAACGTGTGAGGGGTGCGCCGACATGGGTGCGGCGGGCGCATGCGAACGCAGCCGCTGGGGCCTTCGGTGGAGCCCCCTGTGGGGCCGCGAAACGGGCGAGGGCTGTGCAGAAATTGCTGCGGTGGGCGCATGCGAGCGCAGCCGCTGGGGCTTTCGGCGTAGCTCCCTGTGGGGCCACGAAGCGCGCGAAGGGTGTGCCGACGTGGGCGCGGTGGGCGCATGCGAACCTGGTGCCTTCGGTGGGGCTTCCCATGGGGCCACGGAACGCGTGCGCGGCGTGCCGACGTGGGCGCGGCGGGCGCGTGCGAACGCTGCCGCTGGGATCTTCGGTGGAGCTCCCTATTGGGCCACGGAGCGCGTGAGGGGTGTGCCGAAATAGGTGCGGTGGGCGCGCGCGAACGCTGCCATCGGGGCCTTCGACGCAGTTCCCACTGAGGCCACGAAACGTGCGAGGGGTGTGCCGAAGTGGTTGGCATGCTGAGAGCAGAGGCAAGGAGGGTGAGGGAGGAGCGGGAGGAGTGATACAGGGGGCGCTGTCTCTTCAAAACACGGACCCAGCGCCGCAGGGTGGCTGGGGAGTACGACGCCAGCAATGTTAAAATCAAAAAGCAATGCCGCGAAACAACAGCAAATTAAAGTAACGCCGTGCAGTCTTGTTTTCCCTGCACCCCTTGAAAGAGTCAGAGCTTTTTTCCGCGGTTTCGACCAGCGGACGCCCACCTGGAGTTTAGAGTTCACTGGGTTACTGACGTGGGCCCAGGGGTCGCACGTTCACATGTGTTTCGAGGCGTCGGGCTGGGAACACTGAAGATGACGGGGGGGTGGGGCGGGGCTGCGGGTACCTGGAGCGGGCGGAGTCGTCGGGCGCGGGTTTATGCGCGTGCCGTCTACGTGCAAACGCACGGAATTTGGCTGGGGTTTGCGGGTGTACATTGTGGCTTCGAGTTAGAGGGGTGAAGCGCCCGCGCTTGGGATCAATGTTTGTAGGGTCTCGCGCTTGTGCGTAGCACGTCGTAAGTAAAAGTGCAACCCGATGTTTGGCAATTGTCGACACTCAATGCACAACACTCATTAACTGCCAGGAGTGCACGCGTAGTAACACTACAAAATGAAGCCTGTAGCACGCCCCTTACATACGCATACTTTCTCTTGGGTGAGAATCTAGCGCGCGCGTGAAGCTCGTGATACATGGGCAACGCCGATGCATCAACCGATTTGCTCATCGTGCGACATGTCAGGCCAAGCCGCCGTAAAGGGTCAAGTCGTGGGCTCAGGTCGTGTTCGTGCGCACTTTTTGCCACTTGTGTTCTTCGCAATGACATTTCAACTTGCGGGAACACTTAACTTGTTGGTGATGGGTCCCACTAAGCCCATGACATATGAGAAGCGCATAGACGTTCACATTCCAGCCACTTTGCTCGTTATAGGGAACCAGCCACCGAGGACGCCAACGGAGCGAGAAGAATCCGAGGATGAGAAAGCAGCTGAGACTCCTCGGCCCCCTTCTGCGCAGTCTCCTACATCAGGCAATCGTGATGGATCCGTCGAGTGGCTGGGCTTCCCTGTTGGGGCGTTCGAGAGCGGTTGGCGCGCTGACGCGAAGGACGCATCAGAGTTTGCTGATGAGGACATTGTCCCAGTCCCCGCAGTGCCCCAGTTGCCCCAGTTGCATCAGATCTGTTTTAAGCCAAGTGTTCAGTGCGATGTGCCCCGCAGCCCCGACCCGAAGCCGCCGACAAGCGCTGCTCCACAAGAGGCGGCCCCAGGGGCGGGGCCGCGTGCCGTGGATTTGCCATCGTCCGCCTATTCTGTGCCAGCATGTGGCGCCGCGGATAGCACGCCCCCGTCGAATCATCTAGGTAAGACAGGCTTACGCGAAGCTCAGGAGTCCGAGGTTGTCGAAGTAGTTGACAGCCCTCTCAAGCATAGCTCAGCGGAAGCCAGTGCAGACTTAGCCGCCGCAGCTTCCGATCTCGCAGAGCCTTCTCTCAAGCCTCTCTCGGAGTTTGCCTTCCAGACGCCTGCCAAGGCTGGTAGGATGCGTGATTCGGTTGATGCGAGGTCGGCGATGCATCCTGATGCCAGCCAGTTTTGTCGGGTGGAAGTTGCATGTGAGCCCGGTGCGAAACGGCGCAAATGGCTTCTCCGCCCCGAGTACGGCGGGCCAGGCGCCAGCAACGTGCAGCCACCAGAGCCCGTAGATGATGATGCTGGGGATGGAGGGGCGAGCGTTGTAGCCCAGCAGAGTCGTCAGCCGTGGCACCCTTTCCGTATGCTCGGCCATCGCCTGGAGTCCGCATCCCAAGTTTTGCGGGGCTTTGATTAGTAGCGAGGCCACAGGCAACGCTTGCTATGTAGAGGGACAACCGAAGCAGGGTGGTACATGAAGAAGGGGTGGTACGAACACGATAATGAAAATCACAATGAGTGTGACCACGATGACAAAACTTGAGGAATCTTAGGTGTAGGTGGCATAGTGATGGCCATGAGGGCGTGGAGGAGGACCGATGGTATTGTCATAGTGATAGGTGCGAGTCTAAGGATGAAGGTTGGGAGGAAGATGAGGATGATGATGATGATGACGAACATGGCGGCGATGAGTTCAATATGAGCACCTGCTTCGGTATTTGTGGCCTGTGGTATTTGCTACCTTTTTTCAGTTGTGCAGATATGAGTGGGTGGGGACTCATATGATAAATTAAACAGTCCTCATTCCCGTATGTTCTGCTCCGCCCCCTCTGTCGCGATGTCCGTGCCCCTCCTTGTCTAATCCACCCTTTAGTTCTGCTCCGCACTCAGACACTAACTCTTCATTATCCTTGCTCGATTTCCTTCTCTCAGTCTTAATTCTATCACCGCTGTAATGTTGATAACCCCATGTCCCCATTACCCTCCACTCTTAGTCCTAGGCGTCCTCTTAAGTATCCTCATGCCCTTCCGCTGTCCTTCTCTTCTGTCCTGGTCGTCGTCATAACCCACGTCGTCGTCGTGCATTGGGTTAACTGTCAGTGCTGCCTCTTTGTGTTGCTTCTCTGGCTGGTGGTGGCGCGGCCCGCTGGGCTGGTGGCGGCGCGGCCCTGCTGGGCCGCCCCAGGTGCGCCCCGCCCACCCCTCGCGTGCCACGCCGCGCAGCGTTGCACGAGGATAGGAGGAGGAGGAGGAGGGGGGGAAGGAGGAGGAGGAGGGCGAGGAGGGCACTAGGAGGGAGGAGTAAGAGGGCCAGGTGGAGGAGGAGGGCGAGGACACAGAGGCGGATCATTGGTAATAGGGAAGGGTGGGAAGGACGTGGAGAGGAAGTAGGGCGTGCATGATCATGGGGAGGGGGAATTAGGGAGAAGGGATATGAACAAAAGGATAACACATGGGGGTGCTAGCAGGAAAACGAGGGGTAAGAGTTGGAGGCGGTTGATGCCAAACAAGGAGTACCCTCGTCCTCCTATCCTCCTGCGCCTCCACGCCCAGTGTCCGACTGTCCTCCTCCTCATGCTCCTCATGATCCTTATCCCTTTGTTCCCCTCGTGCCTCCTCCTCCCCCCCCATCCCCCTGCTCTTCCTCGTCCTCCGACCCCCCCTCCAACGTCTGATTTCTACCAGGGAATCGGGGCCTCGGCGGCGGCGCCTGGTTTCTACCCGAGGATTGTGGGGCCCAGGGGGTAGGGGGGGGAATATATGAGGAGGGTCGGATAAGGAAGGGGATCGGAGGTGGAGAGGCGACGATGATAAATGGAGGGGGTGGGAGGAGAAGGACGAGGAGGGTAACGTGAGCATGGGACGTGGAGGATAAGGATGATGATGCTAATCGGACATGGGGGATCTGATGGGAGGATCGCATAGGAGGATGGGGGGCTACGAGGATGGGATGATGCTGTGTGATAAGTAGAGCGATTATGGTATGATGAGGATATAGCTATAGGTGAAGAGGGTAGGATGGTACGAGGGCGCGTGTGTGTGCGCAGGATAGACGAGAAGGATGCGAGGAGGCTCGGATAGGATAAGGATACCGAGGAGTATAGGGTGATATGGGGATAGGAGGATAGGGGGTGGTGAAAGCTAAGATGTCATGAGGGTCGGATAAGACGATCGCAGTATAGGAGGAGGATAGGACAGCATAAAGTTAGGGGGCGGAACCCAGGAGGAGACGGGGAAAACGACGGATAGGGCAATATAGTGATATGAAGAAGATGGGGCATCCCCCTGAGGTTGGTGTTAGATCGGTTGCCCATCCGTGACCCTCCCAATCACTTGTTTTAGTGTGCCCGTTTCTAAGCATGTGCAGCCCATTGCAGTTTTGGCTTCAATGTCCACATCGGGGCAAGATCATAAGGCCTCGGGCTCGCACTCTGCATCTTCATATACCGACTCTCTAGACACGTGATCACACCGAGTGATGCCGCCGAAGGGCATCAGCAAGAGGAAGAGTGGTGCTGGTTCGGCTGGTGCGTCTGGATCCCAAGGGGTCACGGCAGCTGCCTTGAAGAAGGCTAAGTGTGCTGATGCCAGTTCGTGGACGTGTGCACTGTGTGCCGAAGCCGAACGGTCCTTGGCAGCAGAGGGCGAGTTCACGATTGACATTTGTTCTCGGTGTTGGAATCGGTACAGAAAAGGCTTCACCCACCTGGGCTCCGTCGAGGACGTTGCCAAAGTGCTGGAGGAGGACGAGACCGCTGGCCAACAATGGGAGGAAGCTACGACTCGCGAGGCTGCTGGCTCGGCGGCCATCGTCCCGTGTTTCCCGACAGAAGTTCGCGACACGAAGGACTGGGCCATCAAGATAACGAAGCCCATGGTCGCACTGACCCGCCAGCAGGTCATCGCCGAGCGTGACGGTCAGGAGCCAGAAAAGTTCGGGGCGAAGCTGGTGGACATCCCAGATAACAATGGCAGCACCTTCAAAGGCATCCTCATCCCGAACCCCCAGAGGCCCTACGTCGAGGTGGACTTGAGCACTACGTACACCATTCGCAAGGGGGCCACCAAGCTCGACCCTGAGAAGCAGATCTACGCCGACCAGGCGGACAACACGTTTGAGCATGGGTGCAAGGCGGGGAGAGGGAGGAGGGAGGAGGGAGGTGGGACGAAGAGGGAAGTTGGGCGAGGTGGGAGGATGATGAGACGAGAGTTGGGTGGATCGGGGAGCGAGGAGGGGAATTGAGAAGGCGGAGGGGGAGGGCAGTGGATAAGGAAGAGGAGGAGGAGGAATAGGACGGACGTCGGAGGACGGAGGGGGGAGGAGGTGGAAGATGAAAACACAGAAGTTTCGATGCTCAGGAGGCACTCATGGGGGAGAAGAGGGTTTCGGCCTCCTGGAGGCACTCAAGGACGGCGACCCCAGGCTCAGCAACATCATCAAGAGGGCCAACACAGAAGTGCACACTCTTGACAGCCTCAGGAACAAAGCGAAGCAGTACAGACGCACCCAAGACGAGCTGAAGGAGAAGCAGGAGGCTGACGAGGAGAGTCGGCCCGACGGGACTTCTGATGCGCTGGAGACTCCTCGGAAGTCTGTTACAGGAACGAGCTCAGCGGCGGGCCCCGTGCTGAATCCATCTGGCGCGAGGTCGTCCATGAGTTCGATCGGGGACGCAACGGGGCGAATTGGCAAGACGCCAGGTGCCAAGCCTCGTGGTAGAACGCCCCCTCCAACCGAGGATGGACTGACTGAGAACCAGGAGACGATCGAACGGCAGATCAGGGCGGTGGACCTGAACCAATGTTGGTCGGGCGTCTCGATGGGGCGCCAGATCCGCTGGGCGAAGGAGGCCTACGACGCCATCATGGACAAAGGCGACATCAGGGACACCAATGATTTGGAGAAGCCCCATAAGCACTGGGAGCTCGCGGAGGCTATCGGCGCCATTGTTGAGAAGCCGTTCAAGAGCATCCCGTCGGACAAGTTAGAGGCGAACTTCAAGGTCATCGAGGACGCAGAGGAGGACGTTCCCAGCAAGTTCAAGCTCGAGATTATGAGGCACAAAGTGGTCTTGATGCAAATCGCGACGGCGAATGGTACTGATAACGTCAGTTCTATCTTCCACAGCAACGCCCCATGGGACATCCGTGACGTGACAGGCGAGACTTTCGTTGAGACTTTTAAGCCGAGGACCCCGAGAACGATAGGACTCGACGGCAGCAGGATGGATAAGATCAACCTTGCCGACAGCTTCAGTTTCGAGATGTTCAACTTCCATGTGAAGCAGGCTGACTCTGGGATAGGTGCTCTCAGGTCCTTCGCCAAGAACGTCTTGGATTGGTTGGATGAGAACTGCCCTGAAAATGAATCGTGCGATGAATTCATCGGCAATGTGGTCAGCTGCTGCAAAGTCTTGGTCTCCATCAGCGACAAGCAGAGCACTGCATACTACGACGCGGTGGCCCGCTTGGGAAGCACGCGCGGATCTGAATCGCCAACGGGCTGCTTTAAGCAGTTGAATCTTGCACTGAAGCGTTCCACCTTCTACACTGCCTTGAAGGACGAGTTCATGAGCTTCTACCAGAAGACGTCAGAGTACATGCCCGAGATGCTGAGCCTCCAGGACAGCATGGAGGCTGAACCGATCGAGGAGTTCGCCATCGGCAAGATGATGAAAGCACTTGACTTGATGCCGAAGCTTGAACAGTACGCCAGGCCAGGGTCATTCGACGATTTCGAGCGCCGCTTGGGGGCGAAGTGCGAAGCCTACGTGCACACCCTCACCGTGGACAAGACGTTCGAGAAGCTTGACAAGACCGCCCAGACCCAGATGCTTTCGGATGCGCATGCTCTGCTTGAGCATGCGAAGGTCGGACTGCCAAAGAAGAAGCACGTGTGGCAGCAAGCAGCCGATAGCCTGGGCCAGTATGAGTCGGAGCTAAACATGTTCAACGCGACCCAAGGCATGTCAGAGCTGGCCGCTCGGCTTACCCCGACCATGCTTGGCGATCCCAAGGAGCGCCAGAACGTCATCCCCATGTTGGACTCCGTGCTGGCTGCCGGTGGAAGGAGCTCCGAGGCCCATAGGGAGAGCGCGAAGAAGTTCAAGGATGTCACGCTTGAGTGCGCGTGCTCCTGTGCGAGCCCAGCTGACGCAGAGCCCTACACAATCATCCTCAATAAGATCTGCGAGGCCGAATGGCTCCCGCGTGAGGACCAGCAAGATTTGAAGGCGGAGATCTCCATGCTCGAACTCTGGCCACACCTGGAGACCAGCCGCAACCAATGGGCCCAACTCGGAGACGACATGATTCCGCGCCTCGAACACCCAGAGTCCCCAAGCACCTTCACGGCATTCAAATCATACTTGGTGAAGGCGTCCGCACATGAGGCGACCATCGACCTGATCCCCGCCCTCAAGACGACGTACGGTTTCTGCGTGACTATCGAGGATGACGTCAAGATTGCCTCTAAAGTTTGGGCTGAGGACCGCGTGCGCAACAAACTCAATGAGCTCAAGCCGCAGGCTAAGGGAGGCGCCGACTGGGAGACGCCGTGGTACACTGGTCTGGACGCCACGACTGATGAGAAGACGACCCTGAAGCGAGCCGAAGATACGGTGCTGAAGATCAAGGGCAAACAATTCGAGATGCTCATCGCTGAGACCGTCAAGACCGTCGACAATCTCAATAGGTGGAGTACCTTGGCAGGGTTCAAGATCGACGGCGGGCTGCTCGCAGAGACTACAGGCGTGATCAACAATGCCAATGCGACGAAGTACACCGCTCTCATGCTGCACGCGTTCAAGGAGGCGGGCGCCGTGACTCCGAAGCTCAAGAAGATCATCGGCACCTGCAGGAAGGCCATCAACGACCAGAAGCTCGAGGGCGATATAGTCCCGCCGATCGCGAGCTGGGCGAAGTCGCTCTGCTCTTTCAAGGCTTGAGCTGGATCCCGAGGGGGACCCACGAGCCTCGGTTGGATTTTATGATGTGGATTATTGTCGGAAGGAGTGCGAGTGATATCATCAGTCACGCAGTGCATTACCCACACGCCTCTTTGACTTGTATGTTGGGATTTCTCACGCGCCTCTTACACGCCGTTACGTTCACTGGGGGGGGGGGAGCTGCTGTCTCACACGCCCAAGGTAGTTAGAAACATATGGGTGGTCTCGGGCTTGGTCACATTATTAGGTTCAAGGGCCCTGGGCAAGGCCTACTAGAGAAACGAGGTGTGAGCATAAAGCAACATGCAAGTTTGCATTGACTAGGGTTTGCGACTCTGTGTAAGCGTGTTCACGCGACAGTTGCGAATATGAAGGGCGACGGCTGCAAGCAACGCTCAATCGTAACAGTGCGTGGGTTACCGATATCGTGCCTAAGGTCGCCGCGGGGGTCGTCTGGTCGTGCGTGCTCAGACTTGGAATCCCCAAATCCGTAAACATCATATTGGGAAACAATTGATTTTTTGAGGAGGTAGTTTGAGGCGCTTATGTCACGATACCTAAAAATGGTAGGTGGTGTGAGACCCTAGTCTGAACCCTATCCGTGAAGCTAGTTTGGGGGTTTCCCATGGGGGGCCCTTTTGCAGGGCGGCAACCATCATAA
>CAUYUJ010020627.1:620457-631009 GCA_963575745.1 Prorocentrum cordatum | reverse complement strand
TCTCCTCTCTCTCTTCTCTCTATTCTCTCTCTGCTCTCTCTCTCTCTCTCTCTCTCCCTCTCTCTCTCTCTCTCTCTCTCTCTCTCTCTCTCTCTCTCTCTCTCTCTCTCTCTCTCTCTCTCTCTCTCTCTCTCTCTCTCTCTATATATATATATATATATATGTTGCCGTATCAGCTTATCTGTTTCAGTGTTTTCCACCCGCGCATTCACCCCCGCGCATCGCATGAACCCACCGCGTCGCGAACGCCGCGCGCACGAGGGGCGGGGGAGAGGAGAACAAGGCGGACGAAGGAGATGGGGGAGAAGACGACGCGAGGGACGAAAACACAACAAACCAAACAACACAAAATGAGGAAACAAGACAGCAACGACGATGAGCGCGATGACCCCTCGGCATGGGCGAACCGACTGATTACCTAAAATGAGAAGATTGTAGCAACAACAGCAATCATTTTAATTAAGGCTGTTCGCCTTTGCCTGCTCGAGTGCCCAATGACGCGCATTGTCCAAAACCTCGATGCCCGCCCTCTTCGTCTTCGATCGAGCCCCTTTTGAGGGGGTATACTTTTCGCCCCTGCAGGCCGGGCCCCGGGAAGCGGCGGGGCGGCCGCGGACCGTCGGCTTGGCCAGCGGCAGCGCTAATCGGCGGGGCGGCCGCGGACCGTCGACCCGACCCCAATAGGGACGGACAGGGGGCCCACCACGACGACGACGACGACGACGACGACGACGTCGACGACGACGGCGACGGCGACGGCGACGGCGACGGCGACGGCGACGGCGAGCGAGAGCGAGAGCGAGAGCGAGAGCGAGAGCGAGAGCGAGAGCGAGAGAGAACGACAGCAGGGCCACGAATGACACGAAGTAGGCCACGACGGGCGACAGCGGGGACACGAGGGGAATTCGCACGGGGCCACGAAGAGCGCGAACGAGCGGGGGCCACGAAGGGCAGACAATGCGGGGCCACAACAGGCAACGACGGGGCCACTGAGGGTAGCAACTGGGCCACGTAGGACAGCGAGGGGGCCACAAACGGCGACAGAGGGGGCCACGATGGGCATGCGCATGGGGCCACAACGGGCGCGACTCCTGGGCGCCTGGGTATCGGGAGCGCGGCGCTTGAGCACATTGCGGGAAATTCCAACGCAAGGGCGCTATTCTCAAGTAAATTACAAGCAAGTCTCCAGCGAGAACGCGATCCCAGAGCGCCGGGATAGCGATTCTTGAATACATTGTGAAGCCCCAGGCGAGAGCGCGATTCCTGAATAAAATGCGGTGAGTCACGGGCGGGGGCGGGGGTCCTGGCTAAATTGCGAGGAAGTCTCAGGCGGGAGCCGTTGTTGTTGCAACCCGGGGGGCAGGGGCGCAGTTTGAGCATCAAGTTTTTCTTCTTTTCAAAAACAGGGTGCGAGCCTCGAGGGGCGCACTTCGATTAAGAATTAGCCTGACGAAGGACCCGACCATATGCAGGTGCGAGGACCGCAAGTGTGAGTGACTTTTTCGGCGGTGATCCCTATGAGGCAACGAACCGTGCTAGGGGCGTGCCGACATGAGTGGCGCGGTACACAACGCGAACGAAAACGATCGATCTGAGTACGTCGGGAGACTGAGCGCGGGTGAATCTGAGCACGAGTGCTTCTGCCTGTGAATGAATATGCGTGCGAACGAATCTCGTGCATGAATGCGAGTATGACAAAGCATGGTGTAATTGCATATCAATGTCAATAGTTTGAGAACGATTACCTCTGAGTGCTCGCGGCGCTGGGCGTGGCCGCCGCAAGGAGCTTCCCCGGGGCTCCCCGACGGCATCGCCCGCGCGCCGCGACGCCAATGTCGGAGCGCCCCCCCGCGAGGATCGCGCCCGCTTCCCCCCTTTCTTTTACTCCCTCTTTGCCCGCGCGCTCAAATGTCCAAGGCTGCGGGCGCAGCGCAGCGCGGAGTCCCCGCGACGCGCGCAGGTCGCCCCGGAGGGGCCCCAGCGGCGCGCGCGAGTAGTCCGCTGCGCGGAGCAAAGAGAGGTGGCTGATAGCGGGCAAGGCTCTCGCCGCTGGGCAGAGCGACGACGGGCGAGCGAGGCGCTGGGCAGAACGCAGCACGGAGTCCCCGCCACGCGCGCTGGTCGCCCCGGAGGGGTCTCAGCGACGCGCGCGGATCCGCTGCGCGGAGCAAAAAGAGCTAGCTGGCTGGCTGATAGCGGGCAAGGCTCTTGCCGCTGGGCAGAGCGACGACGGGCGAGCGAGGCGCTGGGCAGAAAGCAGCACGGAGTTCCCGCGACGCGCGCCGGTCGCCCCGAGAGGGCCCCAGCGACGCGCGCGGGTCGTCCGCTGCGCGAGGCCAAACGCTTAGTCAGACCGTCGAGAGACGGCGAGGCTCGGGCGGGCCGCGCCGCAGATCAAGCCTCGCGGATGAACTCGGTGAAGCCCAGCTCCCTGGCGAAGGCCGTCGCCTCCCTCCTGCACCGTTTCGTGCGCGCAGCAAACTGCTCCAGCTGCTTCCGCGAGCCCCCTGGTGACCCTGCCAGGAAGAACTCGATGCGCGGCGCCCGCGTGAGCAGGAGGTCCTCGTGGCGCGTGGCGCGCGAGAGCAGCGCGTAGAGCTCCAGCCACCAGTCGTCGCCCTCCTTCTTGCCGTTCCCCACTTCGAGGCGGCCGCAGCCCAGGACCACGCCGAGGGAGCAGCGCGCTGGAAAGGCGACGGCCCAGGGCGAGAGTCCACGGGACCGAGAGAAGGTCTGGCTGCGGACTGGTCGCGCCCAGCAGGCGCGGCCGAAACTTGCGTGGGGGAGACGCATGCGGACTGCGCCACAGGGACCTTCAGTGGGGCTCCATATGGGGCCACGAAACGTTGTACTGGGTGAGGGAGACGCACGCGGACTGCGCCACAGGGACCTTCGGTGGAGTTCCCTATGGGGCCAGGAAACGTGTGAGGGGTGTGCCGAAATTGGTGGCGGGGACGCATGCGGGCTGTGCCGCGCGGACCTTCGGCGGAGCTCCTATGAGGCCACGAAGCGTGTGAGGGGCGTGCCGAAATGAGTGGCGGGGACGCATGCGGACTGTGCCACTGGGGCCTTCGGCGGAGCTCCTATGGGGCCACGAAACGCGTTGGGGGGTGTGCCGAAATGAGTGGCGGGGACGCATGCGGACTGTGCTACTGGGACCGTCGGCGGAGCTCCTATGGGGCCACGAAACGTGTGAGGGGTGTGCCGAAATGAGTGGCGGGGACGCATGCGGACTGTGCCACTGGGGCCTTCGGCGGAGTTCCTATGGGGCCACGAAGCGTATGAGGGGTGGGCCGAAATGGGTGGCGAGGACGCATGCGGACTGTGCCACTGGGATTTTCGGCGGAGCCCCTATGGGGCCACGAAACGTACGAGCGGTGCGCCGAAATGAGTGGCGGTGACGCATTCGGATTGTGCCACCGGGACTTTCGGCAGAGCCCCAAATGGGGCCACGAAGCGTATGAGGGGTGGGCCGAAATGAGTGGCGGGGACGCATGCGGACTGTGCCACTGGGACCTTCGGCGGACCTCCTATGGGGCCACGAAGCGTATGAGGGGTGGGCCGAAATGAGCGGCGGGGACGCCTTCGGAGTGTGCCACTGTCACCTTCGGCGGAGCCCCTATGGGGCCACGAAACGTGTGAGGGGTGTGCCGAAATGAGTGGCGGGGACGCATGCGGACTGTGCCACTGGGACCTTCGGCGGACTTCTATGGGGCCACGAAGCGTATGAGGGGTGGGCCGAAATGAGTGGCGGGGGCGCATGCGGACTGTACCACTGGGACCCTCGGCGGAGCTCCTCTGGGGCCACGAAACCTTGTACTGGGTGGGGAAGATGCATGCGGACTGCGCGACGTGGACCTTCAGTGGGGCTCCATATGGAGCCACGAAACGTTGTACTGGGTGAGGGAGACGCATGCGAACTGCGCCACAGGGACCTTCGGTGGAGCCCCTTTATGGGACCACGAAGCGCTGTACTGGGTGGGGAAGATGCATGCGGACTGTGCCACAGGGACCTTCGGCGGAGCCCCTATGGGGCCACGAAACGCTGTACTGTGTGGGAGAGACGCATGCGGACTGCGCCACGGAGACCTTCGGCAGATCCCCTGTGGGGCCACGAAGCGCTGCACTGGGTGGGGGAGACGCATGCGGACTGTGCCAGTGGGGCCTTCGGCGGGGTTGCATATGGGGCCACGAAACGCTGTAGTGGGTGGGGGAAACGAATGCGGACTGCGCCACGGTGACCTCCGGTGGGGTTCCATATGGGGCCACGAAACGCTGTACTGGGGGAGGGAGACGCATGTGGGCTGCGCCACGGGGACCTTCTGCGGAGCCCTTATGGGACCACGAAACGATGTACTGGGTGGGGGAGACGCATGCGGACTGCACCACGGGAACTTCGTTGGAGCTCCCTATGGGGCAACGAAACTTGTGATGATGTTGATGAAGCGGATGTTGATGATGACGACGATGATGACGACGATGATGATGATGGTGATGATGATGGTGATGGTGATGGTGATGGTGATGGTGATGGTGATGGTGATGATGATGATGATGATGATGATGATGATGATGATGATGATGATGATGATGATGATGATGATGATGATGAGAGGAGGGGAGGAGGGAGTTGGAGGAGGAAACGCGGGGACCGTATCTCCAAAACGAGGACCCAACAACACAGGTCGGCTGGGAAAAAAACAGCGTGCAGTGGCGGGGGGATCAACCATAATTATTCTTCAGGCATGAGAATCCAACAACAACAACAACACCACCACCAACAGCAGCAGCAACAGCAACAGCAACAACATCAGCAGCAGCAACAACAACGACAACAACGACAACACCACCAACAACAACAACAACAACAACAATCGGATTAAAAGTGGTTTATCTTATGTGCCAGCTCGCGCGCCATTCAATACGTATATCCCAAGCCCCATGATACCCACGTTCTTTGTGTTCAATCGTTTCCTTCTTGGGGGTACATCTACCCGACCAGCCGCGCGCAGTTGGCGCAGCCCATAAAACAGGGGAAAAGGGGAGGAGTGAAGAGGCAAGGGGGGGAGAGAAGAATGGAGCACGAAGTAGATTTTCAGGAGGCGGGCTGGGAGCAGCGGCGCCAGCCTGGCGTGTCGGGCGGGCGGGGCCTGACGGGCAGGTCGGGCGGGGCCAGGCCGAGCGGGCGGGCCGTTAAAGCGCCAGCCGTCATGAAGGAAGCGCGAGCGATCATGCGATTCTGAGGTGCAGCGTTCACAAAGCCACAGCGGGAGCGAGGGCGCGATTCGCGAGCCTTGGGGGCCGTCTGGGCGCGGGGCCCTCCTGGGGGCGTTCTTGGGGGCTTTGGGGGCGCCGTTGGAGCCATCTTGGAGGACACCGATCAAACAAGAGGGGGTCCCTAATTAGCGCTGCCCCTCAGGAGCCCCAAAGATCGCCTCCTGGTCTCCTCTTGGACCGCCCCTGGGGCCGTCTTGGGGCTCTTTTAGGCCTCCCTTGGGGCCATATTCGAGCCATCTTGAGGCTTCGGAAGGCGATCGGAAGCGAAAAGGCGACGATGCAAACAAACATTGATGTTCCTGAGGTGTTGGAAGGGTTGTGGCCTTTGGGGCCTCCTTGGAGATCTCGGAGTCCTCCTGGAGCCTCCTGGAGCCGTCTTGGGGCGGTTTGGGGGGCCTTTCGTAGCATCTTCGGAGCCATCTTGAGGCATCTCAGGCTATCTTGAGCCATCTTGAAGCTCATCTTGGGCTCTCCGAGGCGCTCTTGGAGCCGTCTTGTGCCATCTTGAACGCTCCAACTCCCAGCGAAACCTCCCCTCCAGGTCCAGAGGGAGGAAAGGGGGAGGGGTCAAGCTATCCACCCGCCCGCAAGCCGCCTAGCTCATTCCCACCCGCCCTCCCAACACATAAATATCACCCGAGCCTGAGCATGTTCAGCGGTCGTCTTTGGATGGACAGCTATTGGGAACCATCGCCGACCTCAGGTGCGTGACGCTTGGGCGAGGTGCGCCACGCGCGTCAGGCACCCCCAGGGCCCGAACGTGCCAGGCACGCCTGGTGCGCCAGATGCGCCACGTGCTCCGAGTGCGCCAGGTGTGCCGCACACTCCAGCCGCGCCAGGTGCGCCACGTTCGGGGCACGTGCAGAGTGGGTCAGGTGCGCCTGCGCACGTGACAGCACACATCGGGAAACATGTCGGCCCCCGCCATCCTTGTCGAAAACCAATGCCCATCATTTATCTAGTGGGCCTGCGAACAGCAGGCCACGTGCCACCACCCCCGACGCCCCTGTCAAAAACCACTTGACAGTCATTGCGGGATGCATGATCCACATTTAGCCGGGAGGTGCATGTTGTATTGTTTTTTGTCAGGGATGGTAGCCCTGCGCACAACAGGGAATCTGCTGACACCCCCGCCGTCCCTATCAAAAACAATACGAAGTGCTCGCGGGCCTCACGATTATAGCTCAAGATTTTGCCCCAAAGCGTACTGTGCATTGTTCTTTGATAGGGATGGTGAGGGGGGGGGGCACGTCGGGTTGGCCGCGCATACGCCAAATATGGAGGCTGAGTACGGTTTGTATTGTTTTTTGAAACGGATGGTGGGGGGCGAGCCCTCATGGAGTCGGCATGGTTCCGGGTTGGACGCCGGCCGGGTGTGGGAGGGGGTGTATACTAACAAGGAACAGTGATAAACCCATCCCCGGGGGGAAGAAGAGGGTCGGGAGAGGAGTTGGCCTTAGACCACCTACGCCCTAAAGAGCTGGTGGGATTCAAGTAAGCGTCTCCTCCCCAGCAAAGGTATGATTGTGAAGGCCTGAAAGTTGGTACCGCCGACCCTGGACGAAGAACCCCCTGAAGCCCCATGAGGTTCCCAAGATGCGCATGAAGAGGAGCACAGTTTGGCCACCCATGTGCTCCCGCGGCCGTTGGGGGAGGAAGAAAGGGGGGGGGGGAGAGGGAGGAGGCAGAGGAGGAGGAGGAGGAGGAGAAGAAAAACGATAATGACAAGAAGGAGAAGGAAAGGGAGACCTCTTGCGATCCTTTTTTTCGGGGCTCTGAGAGCATCCATTCAGGCTTCGGGAGAAAGTATGAAAGAAAAATGGTTGCCCTGTGGCTCGATCACAACGTGGCTCGATGGTGTTTGGGCTGGCGTGCCCGAGGAGGTGATCCCAAGGTGGCCGCAGGGAGCAGGGGCGAGAGTTCGTAAAAGGAAGACTTCTCGCAGAGTTAAGCAAGTGGGGGTTCAACCGCATTCTGGTGTTTGTTATATTCAAAGCAAGGGAAAGAAGGAGGGAGGGGATTGAGGCAAATATTGCCAGCTTGTCGCATGAGGGCCTCTGGTAAATTCAGATATCCTGCAGTCTCGTATGCCAACCGTTTTCTACATTCGCATGCCAATTGTTCCACAAAGTTACTCACACAGAGCCCTGGGGTGTTTGAAGGCGGCTTCTTCACGGGCCGGGTGGCTCCTGGACCTGAGGACCATCAAGCGGTCCTGGCGCCAAGCTGCATGCGTGCAGAATTTGCTCCTGGCCTGGGACTTGAGCACGTTTGTGGTGTGGTAGAGCGGTCCTGCGAGCTCCGCCACGAGCCCCTGCCTCGGGATCCTGCCCTCTGGAGGGACATGCCCCAGATCCTCCTCGGTGCGAGTCCACGGGGTCACCCCGAGCCACAGACCGGACTGGTCCAGAGAGTTGTCTTTCCCCAGGGGGCGGCGCGGGAGAGGCATTTGCGTCTTTCGCACCGCGTTGGTGCGGAGTGCGAACGTCGAAGGTCTAGATTTTTTGGGCTGTCAAAACGGCGACAACATGCGTTGCATCCCCTGCGGCCCTGCGATCGGCGTTAGGTCTGCTCGACGTCTTATGACTTGACGCCACGGTTCAAAACGAAGGAACCATCGACCCCCTAGACGTTTCCCAGGGCGCCCTCTGGCCAGGACTTCGAGACGAGCCTGGCCGTGGCGACAGCCCCCCCCCCGAAGAAGACCCAGGCCAGCAGAAAGACGAAGCGGGCCAAAGCTGCGGGGCAGCGAGTTTCAGTGGAGAAGGAGGAGGAGGGGGAGGAGGAGGAGCAGGAGGAGGAGGAGGAGGAGGAGGAGGAGGGGGAGGGGGAGGAGGGGGAGGAGGGAGGGGGGAGGAGGAGGAGGAGGAGGAGGAGGGAGGAGGAGGAGGAGGAGGAGGAGGAGGAGGAGGACGAGGAGGAGGAGGAGGAGGAGGAGGAGGAGGAGGAGGAGGAGCCCCGTTGCGTGCGGCGGCCCCGGCAGGAGGAGGCGCCGAAGTTGCTGAGCTGACCCGGGCTGGGGCGAGCCCGGGCGGGCGGGCGCGTTGGGGCCGCCCCCTGTGCCGTGCGGCGGGGGAGCGGAGCCTCGCGCGGGGGCCCGCGTCCTGCTCCTCCTTTTGTTCAAGGCGATCGCAGGCATGGATCAAGGGGGCTCCTTCTCCTCTTCCTCCTTCCTCCTCCTCCCTCTCCTCCTCCTCCTCTCCTCCTCCTCCTCCTCCTCCTCTCCTCCTCCTCCCGCTCCTCCCGCTCCTCCTGCACCTCCTCCTCCTCCTCCTTCTCCTCCTCCCCATCCCTCCCCCCTCCTCCTCCCCCTCTTAGCGACGGGTCCCGCTGCCATGGGAAAGCGCGGCTTTCCGCCGCATAACGAGGCGGCACTGGCCGCATCCTGGAGGGCGCCTCCCCCGATCCATTGGTTTTTGGCGGCCGCGCGCCAAATCCATGGATGGCTAACCCATGTTTGCGCGCCCCCGATTGTTTCTCGTCGTCGCCATCACCCTCGAAGCTCCTCCCACCCACTGCAGTCGGGGAGCAGGCGGAGTAGCAGCAGCGGGAGGAGCAGCAGCGGCAGGGAGGGGGGCGAGGAGGAGAGGAGAGCGGTTCGAGACAAGTTTCGTGTTAGGTCGGGCATGTCCCGATACAGGAGGAACATTCAAAAATAGTCAAAAATAGTATTGGGAGGATTTTGTGATCATTTTTTGCTATGTTTGCATATTGTTGGGTAGTTTCTTACTTTTCCTACCAAATCCGCCTGTAGGGGGACACGCCCGACCTGAGCTTAGTGGGCTCGCATCAGCATCACATATTATCGCTCCCACCCATCCCTTCCTTGATGCGCTGACGTTTCTGTGTTCGCCGACGAGTGTCCTGACGGACTTGGGTCCCCGAAGCGACCACTTCGTGTGACGCGCAATCAGGAAAAGAGACCTGTGTACATTGGAGGAATCAGAAGAGGAGAGGTTGGTGGACGAGCAGGAGGATGGACAGCAGGAAGAGGAGGAGGAGGAAGGAGGAAGGGGGAAGGAGGATGAAGAGGAACAGCAGAAGCAGTTGGAGTAGGAGGAGCGAGATGAGCAGGAGGACCCGGGGAAGGCGGATGGAAAGGAGGGGGGGCGACAACCATGAGGAACGAGCTGGATCCAGAAATGTGGCCCGTGCTGGCGCGAGAGAGAGAGAGAGAGAGACATTCTGAACCACCGGAGTATGGCGCCGATCTTGACTCTAGGTCAACGTAGCAGCGGGAGCGCCAATCTAGGCCCAGAACGAAAATGTCCTGTCCTGCGCGTGCGTTAGAAACAAACAATACCAGGGAGGCTGTGCCACGACGGGACAGGTGCGGGGGAGAGGATAGTAGTTTTCACATCGAGTGCAGAAAGAGCACGCTCTGCGGACGCTGGGCAGCGGTGGGGGGCCCTGAAATGCAATGGGGGGTCTGACAGGAGAGCCCCCCCCTTCAAGGGGAACGAGGAGTTTTCGAGATCGGGGGGGGGGGCCTGAGTGAAAAGGCGGAGGCGGGGTTCGAACCGGGGGAGGCCCTCTGTCCAATTGCGGGGAAGGGTTCACACCCAGAGGGGGCCCCCCCTTCTGTCCAAGGGGAGGGGCGGGATTCGAACATGGGGGACCCCCCGCTGGTTCGAACCCCCCCCCACTGCATCTCAAGGGGGGGTGCCCCCCGAGATGCAGGGAGGGGACCCCCTCGAGTTGCAGAGGGGAAGGTCGAACCAGGAGGGGGCCCCCTTGCAACCGGCGACGGCGAGCGCCAGCGCCGGCGCCGTCGAGCAGCGGCGGCGACGACGACGACGACGACGACGACGACGACGACGACGACGACGGCGACAGCGACGACGACGGCGACGGCGACGGCCCCGGCGACGGCGACGGCGACGACGGCGGCGAGGGCGACGACGACGACGACGACGACGCCGGCGCCGGCGACGTCGGGCATCGACGACGACGACGACCGACGACGACGACGACGGCGGCGACGACGACGACGACGGCGGCGACGGCGACGACGACGACGACGACGACAACCACGACGACGACGGCGACGGCGACGGCGACGGCGCCGTCGGGCAGCGACGACGACGGACGACGACGACGACGACGAAGACGACGACGACGTCGACGACGACGATGACGACGACGACGACGACGACGACGACGGCGACGGCGACGCACGGACGACGACCGACGACGACGACGACGGCGGAAGACGGCGACGACGACGACGACGACGACGACAACCACACGAAGACGGCACGGCGACGGCGAACGG